>CAJHQQ010003277.1:0-47090 GCA_905132885.1 Moricandia moricandioides | reverse complement strand
CGGGTCTGGGCCGGTGGTGGACCGAGTTGGTCCGGCCATGGTGGTTAGGGCCTGGTGGACCCTTGGGTAAGGTCGTGGGCTAAGTGTTAGACCCAGACCCGGATTTCCTTACCGCCGGTACGTCCGTGGATCGCCTTCTTCGACCAAAGATGGTCTTTACCCGATTATTCTCTATACTAAGGATTTTATAAAGTTTTCCCTTATGAAGTTCAGTTTAGTTCACAATGTTCGCTATCCAGCATCCTAGCAAGTCACTATGATTCGAAGTAAATTAAACGTGTACCTTACTGCCTTGGTGCGTGGTTGTTTGCATGTCCAACCATCCGAACTATCCTTGCTGTCTCCATGTTGTTCCATCCTTTTCTTATCCAGCCAGCTAACTTCAATAAGCTCAATCAAGACTTAACCGAATCCCCTTGTTCCTTAGTCACTCAACCAACCATCCCCACATGACCAAGTAAACAAAGAGAGACGACTCAGTCCCATTAGACCATCCAGTATCAGTCGGAATGCTATCCGCATTGCCACTCCTCAGTAAGCCACTGACCAACTCACAATCCGTCAGTATAACATTCGGCCTTACAGCCCTCAAACAGACCGACTCTACCGAGTCACCAGAACATCCACGATCCCACTGCCTCTCTCGCTCAAACTTGATACCCACCGGCTTACCACCATCTCAGACACCATCGGACTGGTGTTCATTATCCACACTGACCATCGTAACAGTCTTCGAATAGCCTCCTCATGTCAGTACTGGAGTCCCTACATTCACCAGTACGGATTGCCACTAACTTCCTGCCTATCCATCAATCCCGATTGATCCAGTCATCTCAAACCTGCCCCTACTAGATCCGTGAACCATCATGGTTCCTATACGGATCAGTCTCACTAGTGTGATCCATCACTGCCATGTCCGCATAAAAAACACTCGATCCACACCTTTCATGGTTTGATCGGCCACAGACCAGGCCGATGCACTCTCTAACCCGCCTTGACCCCCTTCGATCCAGTAAGCGTTGCTTCCCCAGAGCATCAATCATGATCTGATCCAGATACTGATCGTAACTGCTCCCAGTTGAGAGAGAAGGATTCGCGATCATCCTCTAGGTCTCCGTACAGACATGTGGTCTTCTCTCTCTCTATTCCCGATCAGTTCTCCCTCTTTATCTCGATTTCTCTCTTCTGTGCGGACCACCGGAATCGTCTCAGACTAAGCCACGATCAGTAACAGAACATATGGCCGGCTAGGAACCATCCTAAGCCATTATCGGCCTTCTCTCCCTTTTCTCTTCTCGGATTTTCTCTCTGTCTCTCTCTCGGGTTTTTCTTTGTCTCTTTTCTCTTCAGAATCAAGTAAGGAGGATTTGTGTCCCCTTCTGTCCACGAAATTCAGCCTATAAGGAAGTTCTGGACGGTTTCCTTCCTTTCCCAAAACCGTCCATAACTGCTCCCAAAACCAACCGCCCAGTACATGGCATTTTTCCTTTTCTTCCCATAAACTAGTAACTGCTCTCGGGAAGTTTTACCCAGCAGTTCCAAACAACCAATAACTAACTTAGCAGTTCATGACACAACTGTCCCAGTCGGTTGAGCATCCCGTAACCGCCTTGAAACTGCCCTGGTAACCATTTTTGGTAACACCTAGTAACCGTTCCAGAACCGCTCTGTAACCGCTTAGTGGCAGTTCCATAACTTATCCCGAACCGCTTAGTAACTGATAGGTAAACGCTCTAGTAACCGATCCAGTAACCGTCACGTTCGGTTAAGCATTCCAGTAAGCACCTGGAACTGCTTAATAACCACCCTGGATAACTGTTCCGTAACTGCTCCATAACTGCTCTCAGTAACTACCGAGCAATTCATAAATCCAGTAACCGCCAGATACTGTTCCTAACATTTTTCCTTGGCATATCAGTTTACGTTTGGCTTAGTAGCTGTTCCCGCCAAAATGTATATCCATCAGTCCATGCACTGACTAACTAATCTCGGATGACAAGTTTAACTGACTTGTCCGAATCCGACCAGTTTTGTCCGACAAGCTCAACTACTTTGCCCGGACCCAACAATATTGTCCCAAACTGACCAACACTGTCCTATACGACATTTCTAATCTAGACTAAGTCGTCTGATCATTTTAGCTAACCCGTCCTTGGACTGATCCAGCTCAGACTGTGGAACATGGGCAATACACTAAGCCTGGTGGGTCTGGGTCTCTGTTTGGGCCTGGTATCGACCTAGGAAGGGTCAGTTATAGGCGAAGGGATGCATGCAGTCAAGAGGTGCAACCTATCGACCAAGTCATGCCCTTTCACCTACAAGTCATGCCTGTTCGTGGGGAAAGACTTACCCCATCGTCCTCTATAAATAGAGGGACCCTGGGCACGAAAAGAGACATCACAGACAGATTTATTTGATCTGATCATGGTTTAAAACAGTATTGAAAAGAAGAGAGGGCCGGACTTCACTTTCAAATGACGATATAACTTTAAAGGGGGAAGTTCGTTGAGAGACAGTTTTATGGAAGTTCATGGGAAGTGATTCACGACCCATGAATGGATCTTATCATCACTGGAAGTGAATGATAAGAATTGATAAAGGCGTGGTTATTAACATCATGGACGTTCCAGGTAATGGATGTTATGGGCGAACCATCGCCATGGATCATTGATCGGTAAGATCGTGTTTATGGGTTAGGTTGGTCCAAGTGCATCAGAATCTCTTCTTTCTTCTTTTCAACACTGTTTCTTCTTCTCCTATTCTGTATTTGCGTAATGAATAGTGTGGTTTGGTCACGGAAATGCCTTGGTAAGAGCCAAGGTCATGTTCGCGTGGAACCAACCACAAACCATGGTTCATGGGTGATCGAATGGATGGTCCGATGGGTCTTAGCCATGGTTCGATTTTCCTTTGTTCTGGAAAGGGGAATTTTGTGGGTTCATTGGGCTTGTGTGGGCTATTGGGTTATGGCCTTTATTCGTTCCAAGTGGATTGGATCAAGTCCCAATGGATCGGTTATGTGGACAGTCCGGATCGTTCCAGAGAATGGGCGGTTAGGCTGAAAGGTTCGGAGTGCCAAGAGTCATGAGTCACCAAGGGTTGTGAGTTACCAAATGGTGCAAGTAACCAAAAGGCATGAGGTGTCAAGGGTTGCGAGTATCAAAGGGTACGAGGACCAAAAGGTGCCATCGACCAAAGGGTGCATGTTCCAAATGGTGCCATTGGATGCTGGTTATGTCCGTCCATATGGTTCAGTCCATGACTTGTTAAGTCAGGACATACGAACGTGTCATGATCCAAAAGGTACAAACGTGTCGTGATCCAAAAGGTACGAACGTGTCGTGATCCAAAAGGTACGAACGTGTCGTGATCCAAAAGGTACGAACGTGTCGTGATCCAAAAGGTACGAACGTGTCGTGATCCAAAAGGTACGAACGTGTCGTGATCCAAGAGGTACGAACGTGTCGTGATCCAAGAGGTACAAAGTGTTTTGATCCAAGGGATGAAAACGGGTCGGGATCGAAAGGGTGCGAACGTGTCGGGACCGAAAGGGTACAAACGGGTTGGGACCGAAAGGGTACGAACGGGTCGAGGGCCGAAAGGGTACGAACGGTTCGGGTCTGAAAGGGTACGAATGATTCGGGACCGGAGGAGGTATGAATGGATCGTGACCGAGTAGGTGTGATTGTTCAAGGAAAGATTTATTTGATCTGATCATGGTTTAAAAGGGACGACCTGATCCATAAATGATGAACATGTTAGATCGGTTTGTCTTCGGATATAGGCCAATGCCGATCATTGCCAAGACGAAGACTCATTAGTTCTAAGTCATGTGAGGATGGTTGGATGATTGACTTAGAATATGATGGGCATTCTCAGTCTAGAAAGGGACTTGGTACTATTGCCTAAGGTGAAACGAGGCTGGAGGTTGTATGAGCCGATAAGGGCCAGATGCATATCCTTAACTGATTGAAGACTTCTCAAGGGTTACCTTAGTCTGTGGGGATGGTTGGTTGAATGACTAAGTACCCAAAGGGATTTGTCTTATGTAGCAATAAGATAAGATATAAAGAAGACACTCAATGAGTCTAATGGTTCATTAGACAAGTAAGTGTAGTTCGGGTCAATGGAGGTCCGATGAGCTACTAAGCTCTGTGGATGTGGCAAAAGTATGATTTATCAAACACTGGTTATATTAGTATCTGGTTAGGATGCTGGTAGAATGATTGAGGGGAATGAAACCTCAGATCAGTATGACTTGGTTTGGGTTTAGGATCGACCCTTTGAGCTAGTTGGTAGTTAATATAGCTAACCAAGGCTGAGGCGATTACACCAGACAAGTATTAGATTGGTTATAGACCAATGGTATCAAGAAAATATTCCATTGTGCATAAGATGAAAGGATCTAAGAAAGGAATAGAACTTAAGGTAGTCGTAAGCTAAGGTCTTAAGATAGCCCTCGCTGTTAGGCGAAATTAAAAATAAGGGGGAAAATCTAGAGGTTCGGTCTGTGTACGGACCGAGGGACGTGAGGCTTCGACCACGGCCTAGTCGGCCGGGTTTGGGTCTTACACTTTTAGTAAACTCTCGGTCATTTGGTCATAGTCTCAGTCTAAAGACTTTTACTAAGCCGTGGGTCATGGGTCATTTGATCATAGTCTCTGTCTAAAGACTTTTTAGTAAGTCATAGGTCATTTGATCATAGTCTTTGTCTAAGAGTTTTAGTAAACTCTCGGTTATTTGGTCTCAGTCTCAGTCTAAAGACTTTTAGTAAGCCGTGGGGTCAATGGTCATTTGATTTAGTCCTCTTGTCTAAGGACTTTTTAGTAAGCCGTGGCGGCATGGGTCTTTTTGATAATAGTTTTTGTCGAAAGGACTTGTTTGTAAGGCGTGGGGTCATATTGAATAAACTCGTCGGTCATTTGTCATAGTCTCAATATAAAGACTTTTAGGTAAGCCGGGGTGATGGGTCAATTGATGATAGGTCTGTCTAAAGACTTTTTGGTAAGCCGGGGTCATGGGTCATTTTGATCCAATAGTCTCGTGTCTAAAGGACTTTTAGTAAGCCGTAGGTCATTTGATCCATAGGTCTCTGTCTAAAGACTTCTAAGTAAATTCCTGTGTCATTTGATCATAGTCTCAGACTAAAGATATAGTAAACTCTTGGCCATTTGGTCATAGTCGCAGTCTAAAAGACTTTTAGTAAGCCGTGGTCATGAGTCATTTGATCATAGTATTTGTCTAAAGACTTTTTAGTAAGTTGTGGGTCATTTGATCATAGTCTCTGTCTAAAGACTTTTTAGTAAGCCGTGGGTCATGGGTCATTTGATCATAGTCTTTGTGTAAAGACTTTTTGTAAACCGTGGGTCATTTGATCATAGTCTCTGTCTAAAGACTTCTAGTAACTCTGGGTCATTTGATCAAAGTCTTTGTCTAAAGACTTCGAGTAAACTCTGGGTCATTTAATCCATTCTCTGTCTAAAGAATATAGTAAACTCTCGGTCATTTGGTCATAGTCTCTGTCTAAAGACTTTTAGTAAGCCGTAGGTCATGGGTCATTTTTGTCATAGTCGTGCTCTAAAGACTTTTTTAGTAAGCCGTGGGCCATTCATCATAGTCTTTGTCTAAAGACTTTTTGTAAGCTGTGGGTCATTTGATCATAGTCTTTGTCTAAAGACTTTTAATAAACTCTCGGTCATTTGGTCATAGTCCCAGTCTAAAGACTTTTAGTAAGCCGTGGGTCATGGGTCATTTGATCATAGTCTCTGCCTAAAGACTTTTTAGTAAGTCGTGGGTCATGGGTCATTTGATCATACTCTTTGTCTAAAGACTTTTTGTAAGCCGTGGGTCATTTGATCATAGTGTCTATCTAAAGATTTTTTAGTAAGCCGTGGGTCATGGGTCATTTGATCATACTCTTTGTCTAAAGACTTTTTGTAAGCTGTGGATCATTTGATCATAGTCTCTGTCTAAAGACTTCTAGTAAACTCTATGTCATTTGATCATAGTCTATGTCTAAAGACTTTTAGTAAACTCTCAGTCATTTGGTCATAGTCTCTGTCTAAAGACTTTTAGTAAGCCGTTGGTCATGGATCATTTGATCATAGTCTTTGTCTAAAGAATTTTTGTAAGCAGTGGGTCATTTGATCATAGTCTTTGTCTAAAGACTTTTTGTAAGCCGTGGGTCATTTGATAATAATCTCTTTCTAAAGACTTTTAGTAAACTCTGGGTCAGTTGGTCAAAATTTCAGTCTAAATACTTTTAGTAAGCCGTGAGTCATGGGTCATTGATCATAGTTTCTCTCTAAAGACTTTTTAGTAAGCCGTGGGTCATGGGTCACTTGATCATAGTCTTTGTCTAAATACTTTTTGTAGGCAGTGGGTCATTTGATCATAGTCTTTGTCTAAAGAATTTTTGTAAGTCGTGGGTCATTTGATCATAGTCTCTGTCTAAAGACTTTTACTAAACTCTCGGTCATTTGGTCATAGTCTCAGTCTAAAGACTTTTACTAAGCTGTGGGTCATTTGATCATAGTCTCTGTCTAAAGACTTCTTAGTAAGTCGTGGGTCATGGGTCATTTGATCAGAGTCTCTGTCTAAAGACTTTTAGTAAACTCTCGGTCATTTGGTCATAGTCTCTGTCTAAAAACTTTTAGTAAGTCGTAGGTCATGGGTCATTTGATCATAGTCTCTGTCTAAAGACTTTTTAGTAAGTCGTGGGTCATTTAATCATAGTCTTTGTCTAAAGACTTTTTGTAAGTCGTGGGTCATTTGATCATAGTCTCTGTCTAAAGACTTTTAGTAAACTCTCGGTCATTTGGTCATAGTCTCAGTCTAAAGACTTTTAGTAAGCTGTGGGTCATGGGTCATTTGATCATAGTCTCTGCCTAAAGACTTTTTAGTAAGCCGTGGGTCATGGGTCATTTGATCATACTCTTTGTCTAAAGACTTTTTGTAAGCCGTGGGTCATTTGATCATAGTGTCTGTCTAAAGACTTTTTAGTAAGCCTTGGGTCATGGGTCATTTGATCATAGTCTTTGTCTAAAGACTTTTTGTAAGCCGTGGGTCATTTGATCATAGTCTCTGTCCAAAGACTTCTAGTAAACTCTGGGTCATTTGATCATAGTCTATGTCTAAAGACTTTTAGTAAACTCTCGGTCATTTGGTCATAGTCTCTGTCTAAAGACTTTTAGTAAGCCGTTGGTGATGGGTCATTTGATCATAGTCTTTGTCTACAGAATTTTTGTAAGCAGTGGGTCATTTGATCATAGTCTTTGTCTAAAGACTTTTTGTAAGCTGTGGGTCATTTGATCATAGTCTCTGTCTAAAGACTTTTAGTAAACTCTCGGTCAGTTGGTCATAATCTTAGTCTAAATACTTTCAGTAAGCCGTGAGTCATGGGTCATTTGATCATAGTCTTTGACTGAAGACTTTTTAGTAAGCCGTGGGTCATGGGTCACTTGATCATAGTCTTTGTCTAAAGACTTTTTGTAAGCAGTGGGTCATTTGATCATAGTCTTTGTCTAAAGAATTTTTGTAAGTCGTGGGTCATTTGATCATAGTCCTTGTCTAAAGACTTTTAGTAAACTCTCGGTCATTTGTTCATAGTCTCAGTCTAAAGACTTTTACTAAGCCGTGGGTCATTTGATCATAGTCTTCGTCTAAAGACTTCTTAGTAAGCCGTGGGTCATGGGTCATTTGATCATAGTCTTTGTCTAAAGACTTTTTGTAAGCCGTGGGTCATTTCATTATAGTCTCTGTCTAAAAACTTTTTAGTAAGTCGTAGGGATCATAGTCTTTGTGTTAAGACTTTTTGTAAGCCAAGGGTCATTTGATCATAGTCTCTGTCAAAAGACTTCTAGTAAACTTTGGGTCATTTGATCATTGTCTCTGTCTAAAGGCTTTTAGTAAACTCTCGGTCATTTGGACATAGTTTCTCTCTCAAGACTTTTAGTAAGCCGTAGGTCATGGGTCATTTGATCATAGTCTTTGTCTAAAGAATTTTTAGTAATTTGTGGGTCATTTGATCATAGTCTTTGTCTAAAGACTTTTTATAAGTCGTGGGTCATTTGATCATAGTCTATGTCTAAAGACTTTTAGTAAACTCTCGGTCATTTGGTTCGACTCTCAATCTAAAGAATTTTAATAAGTTGTGGGCCATGGGTCATGGGTCATTTGATCATAGTCTCTGTCTAAAGACTTTTTAGTAAGCTGTGGGTCATGGGTCATTTGATCATAGTCTTTGTCTAAAGACTTTTTTGTAAGCCGTGGGTCATGGGTCATTTGATCAAAGTCTTTGTCTAAAGACTTTTTGTAAGTCTTGGATCATTTGATCATAGTATCTGTCTAAAGACTTTTTAGCAAGTTGTGGCTCATGGGTCATTTGATCATAGTCTTTTTGCAAAGATATTTTGTAGTCGTGGGTCATTTGATCATAGTCTCTGTCTAAAGACTTTTAGTAAACTCTCGGTCATTTGGTCTTACTCTAAGTCTAAAGACTTTTACTAAGCCGTGTGTCATTTGATCATAGTCTCTGTCTAAAGACTTCTTAGTAAGCTGTGGGTCATGGGTCATTTGATCATAGTCTTTGTCTAAAGACTTTTTGTAAGCCGTGGATCATTTGATCATACTCTCTGGCTAAAACTTTTTAGTAAGCTGTGGGTCATGGGTCATTTGATCATAGTCTTTGTCTAAAGACTTTTGGTAAGTCGTGGGTCATTTGATCATAGTCTCTGTCTAAAGACTTTTAGTAAGCTCTCGGTCATTTGATCATAGTCTCAGTCTAAAGACTTTTAGTAAGCCGTGGGTCATGGGTCATTTGATCATACTCTTTGTCTAAAGACTTTTCGTAAGCCGTGGATCATTTGATCATATTCTTTGTCTAAAGAGTTTTTGTAAGCCGTGGGTCATTTGATCATAGTCTCAGTCTAAAGACTTTTAGTGAACTCTCGGTCATTTGGTCATCGTCTCAGTCTAAAGACTTTTAGTAAGTCGTGGGTCATGGGTCATTTGATCATAGTCTCTGCCTAAAGACTTTTTAGTAAGCTGTGGGTCATGGATCATTTGATCATAGTCTTTGTCTAAAGACTTTTTGTAAGCCGTGGGTCATTTGATCATACTCTCTGTCTAAAGACTTTTACTAAGTCGTGGGTCATTTGATAATAGTCTCTATCTAAATACTTCTTAGTAAGTCGTGGGTCATGGGTCATTTGATCATAGTGTTTGTTTAAAGACTTATTGTAAAGCCGTGGGTCATTTGATCATAGTCACTGGCAAAAAAAAAATTAGTAAACCGTGGGTCATGGGTCATTTGATCATAGTGTTTGTTTAAAGAATTTTTGTAAGTCGTGGGTCATTTGATCATAGTCTCTATATAAAAACTTCTAGTAAACTCTGGGTCATTTGATCATAGTCTTTGTCTAAAGACTTTTAGTAAACTCTCGGTCATTTGGTAATAGTCTCTGTCTTAAGACTTTTAGCAAGTCGTAGGTCATGGGTCATTTGATCATAGTCTCTGTCTAAAGACTTTTTAGTAAGCCGTGGGTCATTTGATCATAGTCTTTGTCTAAAGACTTTTTGTAAGCCGTGGGTCATTTGATCATAGTCTCTGTCTAAAGACTTTTAGTAAACTCTCGATCATTTGGTCATAATCTCAGCCTAAAGACTTTTAGTAAGCCGTGAGTCATGGGTCATTTGATCATAGTCTCTGTCTGAAGACTTTTTAGTAAGCCGTGGGTCATGGGTCACTTGATCATAGTCTTTGTCTAAAGACTTTTTGTAAGCAGTGGGTCATTTGATCATACTCTTTGTCTAAAGAATTTTTGTAAGTCGTGGGTCATTTGATCATAGTCTCTGTCTAAAGACTTTTAGTAAACTCTCGGTCATTTGTTCATAGTCTCAGTCTAAAGACTTTTACTAAGCCGTGGGTCATTTGATCATAGTCTCTGTCTAAAGACTTCTTAGTTAGCCGTGGGTCATGGGTCATTTGATCACAGTCTTTGTCTAAAGACTTTTTGTAAGGCGTGGGTCATTTGATCATAGTCTCTGCCTAAAAACCTTTTAGTAAGCCGTGGGTCATGGGTCATTTGATCTTAGTCTTTGTGTAAAGACTTTTTGTAAGCCGGTCATTTGATCATAGTCTCTATCTAAAAACTTCTAGTAAAATCAGGGTCATTTGATCATAGTCTATGTCTAAAGACTTTTAGTAAACTCTCGGTCATTTGGTCATAGTCTCTGTCTAAAGACTTTTAGTAAGCCGTTGGTGATGGGTAATTTGATCATAGTCTTTGTCTACCGAATTTTTGGAAGCAGTGGGTCATTTGATCATAGTCTTTGTCTAAAGACTTTTTGTAAGCCGTGGGTCATTTGATCATAGTCTCTGTCTAAAGACTTTTAGTAAACTCTCGGTCAGTTGGTCATAATCTCAGTCTAAATACTTTTAGTAAGCCGTGAGTCATGGGTCATTTGATCATAGTCTTTGACTGAAGACTTTTTAGTAAGTCGTGGGTCATGGGTCACTTGATCATAGTCTTTGTCTAAAGACTTTTTGTAAGCAATGGGTCATTTGATCATAGTCTTTGTCTAAAGAATTTTTGTAAGTCGTGGGTCATTTGATCATAGTCTCTATCTAAAGACTTTTACTAAACTCTCGGTCAATTGGTCATAATCTCAGTCTAAAGACTTTTACTAAGCCGTTGGTCATTTGATCATAGTCTCTGTCTAAAGACTTCTTAGTTAGCCGTGGGTCATGGGTCATTTGATCATAATCTTTGTCTAAAGACTTTTTGTAAGGCGTGGGTCATTTGATCATAGTCTCTGCCTAAAAACTTTTTAGTAAGCCGTGGGTCATGGGTCATTTGATCTTAGTCTTTGTGTAAAGACTTTTTGTAAGCCGGTCATTTGATCATAGTCTCTATCTAAAAACTTCTAGTAAAATCAGGGTCATTTGATCATAGTCTTTGTCTAAAGACTTTTAGTAAACTCTCGGTCATTTGGTCATAGTCTCTGTCTTAAGACTTTTAGTAAGTCGTAGGTCATGGGTCATTTGATCATAGTCTCTGTCTAAAGAATTTTTAGTAAGTCGTGGGTCATTTGATCATAGTCTTTGTCTAAAGACTTTTTGTAAGCTGTGGGTCATTTGATCATAGTCTTTGTCTAAAGACTTTTAATAAACTCTCGGTCATTTGGTCATAGTCTCAGTCTAAAGAATTTTAGTAAGCCGTGGGTCATGGGTCATTTGATGATAGTCTTTGTCTAAAGACTTTTTGTAAGCCGTGGGTCATTTGATCATAGTCTTTGTCTAAAGACTTTTAGTAATCTCTTGGTCATTTGGTCATAGTCTCAGTCTAAAGACTTTTAGTAAGCTGTGGGTCACGGGTCATTTGATCATAGTCTCTGCCTAAAGACTTTTTAGTAAGCCTTGGGTCATGGGTCATTTGATCATACTCTTTGTCTAAAGACTTTTTGTAAGCCGTGGGTCATTTGATCATAGTCTCTGTCTAAAGACTTTTTAGTAAGCCGTGGGTCATGGGTCATTTGATCATAGTCTTTGTGTAAAGACTTTTTGTAAGCCGTGGGTCATTTGATTATAGTCTCTTTCTAAAGACTTCTAGTAAACTTTGGATCATTTGATCATAGTCTCTGTCAAAAGACTTTTAGTAAACTCTCGGTCATTTGGTCATAGTCTCTGTCTAAAGACTTTTAGTAAGCCATATGTCATGGGTCATTTGATCATAGTCTCTGTCTAAAGACTTTTTAGTAAGCCGTGGGTCATGGATCATTTGATCATAGTTTTTGTCTAAAGACTTTGTAAGCCATGGTTCATTTGATTAGAGTCTTTGTCTAAAGACTTTTAGTAAACTCTAGGTCATTTGATCATAGTCTTTTTCTAAAGAATTTTTGTAAGTCATGGGTCATTTGATCATATTCTTTGTCTAAAGACTTTTTGTAAACCGTGGGTCATTTGATCATAGTCTCCGTCTAAAGAATTTTAGTAAACAATGAGTCATTTGATAATTGTCTTAGTCTAAAGACTTTTTAGTAAGTTGTGGGTCATTTGATCATTTGCTCTGTCTAAAGACTTTTTGTAAGCCGTGGATCATTTGATCATAGTCATGGGTCATTTGATCATAGTCTTTGTCTAAAGACTTTTTGTAAGCCGTGGGTCATTTGATCATAGTCTCCGTCTAAAGAATTTTAGTAAACAATGAGTCATTTTATAATTGTCTTAGTCTAAAGACTTTTTAGTAAGTTGTGGTTCATTTGATCATTGGCTCTGTCTAAAGACTTTTTGTAAGCTGTGGGTCATTTGATCATAGTCTTTGTCTAAAGACTTTTTGTAAGATGTGGGTCATTTGATCATAGTCTCTGTCTAAAGACTTTTTAGTAAGCCGTGGGTCATGGGTCATTTGATCATAGTCTTTGTCTAAAGAATTTTTGTAAGTCATGGGTCATTTGATCATAGTCTCTATCTAAAGACTTCTAGTAAACTCTGGGTCATTTGATCATAGTCTCTGTCTAAAGACTTTTAGTAAACTCTGGGTCATTTGGTCATCGTCTCTGTCTAAACACTTTTAGTAAGCCGTAGGTCATGGGTCATTTGATCATAGTCTCTGTCTAAAGACTTTTTAGTAAGCCGTGGGTCGTTTGATCATAGTCTTTGTCTAAAGACTTTTTGTAAGCCATGGGTCATTTGATCATAGTCTCTGTCTAAAGACTTTTTAGTAAGCCGTGGGTCATGGATCATTTGATCATAGTCTTTGTCTAAAGACTTTGTAAGCCGTGGGTCATTTGATCATAGTCTCTGTCTAAAGACTTTTAGTAAACTCTGGGTCATTTGATCATAGTCTTTGTCTATAGACTTTTTGTAAGCCGTGGGTCATTTGATCATAGTCTCTATCTAAAGACTTCTAGTAAACTCTGGGTCATTTGATCATAGTCTCTGTCTAAAGACTTTTTAGTAAGCAGTGGGTCATGGATCATTTGATCATAGTCTTTGTCTAAAGACTTTGTAAGCCGTGGGTCATTTGATCAGAGTCTTTGTCTAAAGACTTTTAGTAAACTCTGGGTCATTTGATCATAGTCTTTGTCTATAGACTTTTTGTAAGCCGTGAGTCATTTGATCATAGTCTCTATCTAAAGACTTCTAGTAAACTCTGGGTCATTTGATCATAGTCTCTGTCTAAAGACTTTTTAGTAAGCCGTGGGTCATTTGATCATAGTCTCTGTCTAAAGACTTTTTAGTAAGCCGTGGGTCATGGGTCATTTGATCATAGTCTTTGTCTAAAGACTTTGTAAGCCGTGAGTCATTTGATCATAGTCTTTGTCTAAAGACTTTTAGTAAACTTTGGGTCATTTGATTATAATATATGTCTAAAGACTTTTTATTGCAAACCGTGGGTACAAACAAAGTCTTAAACTGTTTGTTTTTTCTTAAGCCGTGGGTAACTAACGTATATCATACATTTTATTCCGAAACATGATATGCACTACCACCAATCAATCGTTGTTGGGAACATTGTTTAACGGGCTAGACGTCACGCAAAGGGACAATGTCCTCAAATAAGAATATGACAAAACACTATTAAATTAGTGTCTGCCAATAATCTTTTGGGGTTTGATAAAATCACTTGACATAACACTATTAGATTAGTGTCTGTCTATGATCTTTTGGGGGGTTGATAAAACCATATGACAGAACACTATTAAATTAGTGTCTGCCTGTGATCTTTTTGGGGTTCGATTGATAAAACCATATGACAGAACACTATTAAATTAGTGTCTGCCTATGATCTTTTTGGGGTTCGATTGATAAAACCATACGACAGAACACTATTAAATTAGTGTCTACCTATTATCTTTTTGGGGTTCGATTGATAAAACCATATGACATAACACTATTAGATTAGTGTTTGCCTATGATCTTTTTGGGGTTTGATAAAACCAAAACAAAGGGTAAGAATCAGCAGTAGAAAGGGTGCCTACCGAATCGGGTTTGCTAAAAAAAAAAGACTGAACCAGTAAAAGAGGAAGTAAAAGAGCGTATCTGTTTCGTTGCTTTTGTTGTTCGACTCACAGGATTCAAACCTATCTTCAGTTGTCATGGCTTCTCCACACAAACACACTGAAGAAAAGAAACAAAAACTTAAAGGCTAAAGTGAGAGGCATTAATTACTTATACGGTGCAATACATCCAAAAGAACAAACCTAGAACTCAAAACAACCCAAATCTCTGTCTTAATATTGGTTCCCCAATGACTATCCGCATCAACCCTTTAATTAAAAGTAATTCTAACTGTAACTCTCCACTCTAAGAAATAATATATAAAGCAATCAACAATGGTGATGATAAACGAACGCTAGCACAAGAAAGAAATCAAACAGATTCGAAACGTGCATATATATACAAGCATCTACTCTGTTCACTTCATAACGATCAAATACCCCAAACCCAAAGCAGAATCAAAAAAAATCAAGAGATCAATCATCACTACAGAAAACAAATGAAATTGGGTTTACTAGATCTGTGATCCACAAATCATAGACAACAGAACACGACTTGAATGTATCTCTTAGAAACAGTCACGCATAAGAACAGAGACATGTGGGTTAAGTACCTGAACAGCATCAAAGTAATCTCTGTGAAGCATTTGTCCGAGCATTACAAACATGGTAATGGTGAGGATTCCAGCGACCACTTGCCTCAAATCCTCCCCCATTCTCTTCTGCTTCTTAAACTCTCCGCCTCTCTCTCTCTGAGTAAAAAGAAACATCAGTTTCAAAAAAAAACAAAAAATAACAAGAGACAAGATATCACATCAGTTTCAAGAGATCAATCATCACTACATAAAAACGAATGAAATCGCAAAGAAGATGACGAAACCCAACCGACCACATCAGTTTCTCACGTTAAAACAAGATAACTTTAATTGAAAGTAATTGTTATAACTATAATTATCAGTTCTAAGAAACAATACAAAAAGTAATCAACAATGGTGATGATAAACGGTAGCACAAGAAAGAAATCAAATGTAGATAAGCATCTACTCTGTTCAATTTCTTAATATAATCAGATCTTAAACATCAAAATACCCCTAATCCAAAGCACAATCAAAACTTTTCAAGAGATCAATCACACACCTCAACGACTGTTTCACGCGGAGTCAAGCGCTTCCATGTAGGTTCAACATCACTACACAAAATTTAACAAAAAACGATTAAGGATACTTGAAACCCTAAAGCAAAATCGCAAAGAGGATGATGACGAAACTTAACTGATCGCATCAGTTTCTCACGCAAATCCTAAACAAAAGATAAGATCGAAACAGAAACAAATTCACGATATAGAGATCAGAAAATCGAAATAAAAAAAAACTTACTAGTCTAAGAATCGTCGAAGAATCGCCGAGAGAGAGAGAGACGAGAGGTGCATCTTTGATTGCAATCGTCTCTTAACGGAGGCATACGTACAGTATTACGGAGAGATTTTAGACTTTTGTTGATCCGTTAGATACTCCAATCGGACGGTCCTAATTTGGGCCTAAGAGAGTTTGCGACTAAGGCCCAAAAAATCCATTAATTGGATTTTCAAAACCCATTATAGTGACTCTACAAAAAAAAACATAAACTCCAAATTTAAATGGGCTCATACTAGAAGGCCCATAATACTTTTTACAGCCCATCAGTCATCGTCTCCTTTCGTGTTTAGAAAGAGTGCTAGACGGACGAAGAGCTCTTCTAATTCTCAATCTCTCTTTCTCTCTTTTGCAAATTCTCCAGTCTCTGTTCCTCTTTGTTAACAAAAGACTACCATTTTCTGAAAACGGAGAAGCTCCATGACGAAGCAACACGCCAACTGGTCTCCTTACGACAACAATGGAGGGTAACGGATCGTTTCACCCTTTAATCAAGACGCTGAGTTTCTTCGTCTAATTGAGCATTTGTAATTGCGATTGATCGCTGTGTGTGTTTTTCTTATCAGAACTTGTGTGGCCATCGCTGGATCGGATTACTGCGTTATCGCCGCCGATACTCGAATGTCTACTGGTTACAGCATTCTTAGTCGCGATTACTCCAAAATCCATAAACTGTAAGTACACTTCTTGTTCTCCAGTTCTGGAATCCGTAGATTAGGGATTTAGGGTTTCTGTAGAAAGGTTGCAATCGATGATTCGTAGATCTGGATTGTTTATGGGTTTCTTGCAAAATATCATTTTTTGTTTGTTGAGTATGTAAAGTTGCTGTCTTTTAATCTCTTTCCAGAGCAGGCAAAGCTGTGCTCTCTTCCTCTGGATTTCAAGCTGATGTGAAGGCACTTCAGAAAGTACTTACATCAAGGCACTTGGTGAGAGATTTGTTTTGATCAGTTCTGTTTCTTCCCTTGCGTGTATTAAAAAGTGTTGCCTTTGGTGTTGTGCAATAGGTTTATCAGCATCAGCATAACAAGCAGATGAGCTGCCCTGCTATGGCTCAGCTTCTCTCCAACACGCTTTACTTTAAGCGGTTTTTTCCTTACTATGCGTTTAATGTTCTTGGAGGGCTTGACGAGAATGGTAAAGGGTGTGTTTTCACGTATGATGCTGTTGGTTCATATGAGAAGGTTGGATACAGTGCTCAAGGCTCTGGTTCGACTCTAATCATGCCTTTCCTTGACAATCAGCTCAAGAGTCCGAGCCCTCTTCTGCTACCTGCACAGGTTTGTTTGTACAGTTGAAGAACATAATAGAATCATTGCAGTTGCTTATTTTTCGTGTTCCGCCCCGCTTATGTAGGATGCTATCACACCCCTGTCCGAACCTGAAGCTGTGGACTTGGTGAAGACTGTTTTCGCATCTGCCACTGAGAGAGATATCTACACTGTAAGTTTTCCCCAATTGTGTCTTCTTTGTGATGAATGGCTCCCAGCTATGGCTGACTAATGCGCTTTGCTTTGTAATAGGGAGATAAGCTTGAGATCATGATTCTCAAAGCCGATGGCATCAAGACCGAAGTCATGGACTTAAGGGAAGACTAAGCTAGACTCCCGCGCATATGAGTGTTGGAAACAACACACCTTTGTTTCTTGTCGTTTTTTCTTATTCGCATCTCAACATTAGGCTCCCATGGTCATCTTAAATTGTGTCTGAAGTTTAAACTGTTTCCTTGTGTTGTTAACAAATTCTCGTTTTCTCATTTGTGAACACCAACGCTCTCGATTAGCTAACCATGGTTTTAGCATAGTTGTTTGTCGCGGGTCTCGTCTTGGCTTTTTGAAATCTGTGGAACTGAATGTTTTCCAATCTCCATAATAGTGTTCGATAACAACAAGCCCGTCTAGCTCAGTTGGTAGAGCGCAAGGCTCTTAACCTTGTGGTCGTGGGTTCGAGCCCCACGGTGGGCGATTTCTCCTTTCGTTTTTTAAAATTTTCCTATTTATAATTTCCATTTTGGATCCTGATTGACTCAAAAGTCATTAAATTACAAATCTAGTAAACAAATCCAAAAAAAGAAGAAGAAAAAGTCTCAATCTTCAGGCTCCATCTTCTTCAATTCATAGTCTCCATCTCTCAACCTTCATGGGGTCTGCATATGTGAATCATCACTCTCATTTCATTCCTTAAACAAAGTAGAAACCTTTTAAAACCTCTTTCAATTGTTTAATCTTTCTTCACCACGCGTCTTCTAAGCAAGAAACTTGACCCTTAAGGAGAGAGACTATTATCTCAAAAAAGTTTTTATTTTTCTCTTGCTAGATTCTGTAATCAATATCATTTGGGGTTTGACTATGCATAGATCTGGTACTGCAATGGCGTGGAACGTGTTCAAGTTCTGTACTGCCTTACGTGGTCTCGGATCAATCATGATCTTATTAGTTCTCGGTGTTGTCGGTGTTACTTACTACGCCGTCGTTTTAACTAACTACGGACCAGCTCTATCTCAAGGAGGGCTTGATTCTTTTGTTGCTCTTACAATCATTCTCCTCTTCCATTTCCTCGTAAGTCAACAAAGCTTGTTGCTTTAGATGCGAACTAGTCTTGTTGTGTTTCTTTTAGATGGAAGATGCTTTGAGTTTAGCTAAAGAATGGTGTTTTTTTTCAATTTTGGTGTAGCTGGGGATGCTACTTTGGAGCTACTTCTCAGTTGTTTTTACTGATCCTGGTGTTGTGCCTCCTAATTGGAGACCAGCTAGTGACGAAGAGAGAGGTGAATCTGATCCGTTAAACAGTATGGAGTTTGATAACTCAAACCCAAGATTTAGATTTTGTAGAAAATGCAATCAACCTAAACCTTCCCGTTGCCATCATTGTTCTGTTTGTAAGTTCTCTCTCTTCTTTACCATATATAGAAAGTGTTGAAGTTGAATCATGAAGGTTGTGCTAAGTTAACATGGGGATGTATAGGTGGGCGGTGTGTGTTGAAGATGGATCACCATTGCGTCTGGGTTGTTAACTGTGTAGGAGCATTGAATTATAAGTATTTTCTTCTTTTCTTGGTAAGTTTTTTGTTTTTGTTTCTGGACTCATACTGTTTATAGAATCTTCAGCTTGTCAAAATTTGTGTGTGTGTGTGTGTGTGTGTGTGTTCAAATGCAGTTCTACACATTTTTAGAGACGACACTTGTGACTTTGGTTCTTATGCCACACTTCATAGCCTTCTTTAGTGATGAAGAGATACCTGGAACACCGGGAACTCTTGCTACTACTTTTCTTGCATTTGGTATGTTGGGGACTTTCCTTATGCTTATATGTGTTTAGTTTTAACCTAGTTATCAGTCTCACCTTGTATGTTACCATCATGAGCAACAGTTTTGAACTTGGCGTTTGCTTTGAGCGTGATGGGTTTCTTAATCATGCACATTTCTTTGGTAGCTGGCAATACCACAACTATAGAGGTAACTAACTCCTTTTGCTTTCTTCTCTAAGAAATTAACCTTTCAACTCTAAATCCTTTGGGTCTATCTTTATTTCCAGAGGATATTTTTTTCAAGTCTCTTGTCTCTATTCTCTTATCAAACTTTCTTGGTGAGCAGGCATATGAGAAGAAAACAAGTGCAAAATGGCGGTATGACCTCGGTAGAAATAAAAACTTTGAACAGGTTATTTAGGCTCAAGACCTGACTTGATATTCTTCTGAATGTATACCGCTTGCAAGTTTCTAAGTTCTTGCCTTTTCTCCCTTTTAGGTATTTGGAATGGATAAGAGATACTGGTTCATCCCACGATACACAGAAGAAGATCTAAGGAGAATGCCGGAGCTGCAGGGACTTGAATACCCTTCCAAGCCTGACTTTGATTCCCAGTAAATGTTGAAGAAGTGACTTTGATCATCCTCATGTACAAAAAAAGAGCAATACGTAGAAAATTGAGAGACCCTGGAAAGGACGTTTGGAGGAGAAACCTACTAAGCTTGAAGGATGATGCTTTCACTTCTGGCAATGTAGCGTCTTCCCCACGGATACCAAAAACGTCAATTAGGTTTTGTAATGGATGAGTTTTACAACTTAGCTTTGTTGGTTACACATTTGTTCTTCTTAAATAGAGTTCATATATATGAATATATCTTTTGTTTTAAACAGCTTGTTTTCAATGCTAGTTTTTTTATTAAAATAAAAAATAACTATTTATATTAATAAAAAAAGTCTTAAGTTTCTATTTTTCAATATTATTTTTTGCTTAAAAACTATTTTATGGTTTTCTAATTTATGGAAAGCTTTGAAGTCAAAACTTAAACTAAATCCCCCAAGATTTATAGCAACAAATTCTCCGTTTAAGACATAATCCTTTATGTATCCTAAGTTTATAGCATAATCTCATTTGAAACAAATTAGGTAGCACTATAAATAAGAGTTGTTTGGAAACATGGATAGCAATATAAAAAAATATTTTTTTTATTTACAAATTTAGCATTTGTATTTATTATAAATTAAGTACTTCATTTTTGTATTTTTTTTATTTACAGATTCTATCACTGTATTTAAAATAAATTAAAATTAAATAATTTCAAAATTCATATGTTGTTTCATTTTAAAATAAATTAAAAAAAAAACAACATTTTAATATATGAATAGTACAATTATATCAAACTGCATCAAATTATAAATTTTTAATATAATATTATATACAAATAAAAAACTATTATCAAACATTAATTATATTATAATATAATATATTTTACTCTATATGTAAATTACAAAACATAAAAAATATTCATGGGATTTTTTTATAAAACTAATAATTTATAAGATTATGTTCAACACAAGTTAAATCAAACACCCGCACGGGGGCACGGATTAAAATCTAGTTCATATTAAGACAAAAGAAAAGATACTTTTGTCACATAAATACTCAAATATCAATAGGAAATTCAAAACCAAATAATCCTTATACATTAATAAACAAAAGGCTAGTATCAGAGTTTATACTAGAAGCACTCAATGCTAAGATCTTCGTTACCTTTAGGAAGTTCCATCAGCTTGGCCACAGCTGCTTCTACCTCTAGCTTCTTCATCGGAGGATACGACGAGGTCTTAATCATCATCTTCATCATCACCGTCTTTTGCATCACAAAACGTGAAGCAAACGCAAACTCTTCCTTACTCGAACCAGTAAAGTTATACAACCACACATTATAAACGCAGAACTTAGCGGTAGGAAACGGGTTTGCATCCTCCAACAATCTCTCACTATAGCATTCACCTTCTTCTTCCTCTCTAGGAGCATTCTTGGTCTAAAAACGGAAAATATGATGAATTAGAGAAGTGATCACAAATTTTATTAAACTAATGAGATAACTTAATTAACCGTGATCATGAATATATACCTTGAACAAAATCTCAAGCTCTATCATTGTGTAAGTAGTCCACATAAGCAAAAGTTCCTTCAATATCTCCACTTCTTTAGGATTAGTTATGTCTACACTCACCGATAAAGTTCCATGCCTTGTCATACCATGAAAGTCACTCATCAGGAGCTCATGCCACATGTTTCTTGTCTCCTATGAGTCATATATATACACACATGTCGTCAAACTATATTCTATAAATATATCCACATTTATTTATCTTTTATTGATTGTTTTTTATTTTGGTTTCCACACCACCTCAAGTTTAACTAATAAAATAAATTTTCGATTTCAAGAAAAAAAATGCGTACCTGAGCAAGTTCTGATACATTATAGCTGATGTGAGGACGGTAAACACACCTAGAAATCCAATAGTTTTGGTTAAACTGGATGTTAGGAGAAGTGAGGATGAAGTTCCTCTTGCTCTCACATCTGATAACCCTGATGTCTAGAACATCTAGACAGGGTGCATTCACTTCGATCCTCTCAACATAGTTAGGGAAACTCACTTGCAAGAACTTCAAATTTGTGTTCTCGATCTTCAACACACCATGCCCGGTTAAGAAATCGATTTGCAATACAATCACCTCCAGGGAGGAGCAAGCTGCCAAAACTTTGCTAAGGGTACTAACCTTGCAGAAGATCATGTTTAAAAGCTTGAGGGTCTTAAGATTTCCACAATTAATGAAGGCATGTCTACTTAGTAGACCGTATCCACTAAGTGACAGTGAAGTGAGGCTATGATGCGAAAATACTTGAGAGAACATGCGGAGCATATGTGTTCCTCTGTAACGTCTCTTACGACCATGAATGTAGTTTAGTGTGAGATCTTTAGTGTGTTTCACACGAAGCGCATAGTGGATCCAATTTTGAAGCGTACCATCATCACATCGTGATGTGATAATGCAGCTCTCTAGGGGGCCTCGGTGTTTGTAGAAAGTCTTCAGCAACACAAAAGGTTAGAACTTTTTAAAATAATACATTGTATAAATTTCATATGCTATATATGAATAAACATATGCATGCTACCAGCTCTTTAGAGATTAGTCTGGCTTCTGTCTAGGACATCCTATGTACATAAAAAGAAAAGCCATTTTTGCATGCATGCAATAGAAGTTGTCTATCAAAACCTATTTATAAATTGAAGGAATGTTGTCTACTTTGTGCATGATTTTGTTTATATATGTGTATTTATTATGTGGGGATAGTGAATGCACCACATCACTTTTTCTAGATTCTAATCACTACTCTTACTCTCTTTCAAAATTCATTGATCATATTTCTTAAATTTTCGTTTTAAAATCTTTTTTGTCCTAAAAAAATATAATATTAATCAAATTTCGTTTTTTTTTTGATTAATCTGGGGTATCCCAGGCCCATAGAGAGGCGCAGACTAATCCCCAAGGGGAGGTGCAGCCCACGGATAGACCCTCTCTCCGGGTATTCAAATGGACCCTAAATCATGGGCTCATATCCGTGTAAGGTGACTAGGATAATTGTGACTTAGTTTCGCGCAGCAGGTGGATCGAACCTGAAACGTGTTGGTGTCCTAGTCCCGTCTCCTTACCACTCGACCACAATCACCCGGTCATATTAATCAAATTTCAGTTGTATCTATAGTTTCAATTCAAAACAGTTTTACGAAACTGAAAGTTAATTTCTAAAAATTTCATTATTATCGACATGAAATATTGCTATTTAATTTTATTGATCATATTATAATTTTCCGCGAAATCTAATGATATAATTTTACAAAATGCTGAATAATGTATTTAAAAGGTATGTTATTTTATCTCATATTACTCTTAGATTTGATTCACATATAACATTTTTCTACTACAAATCCTTAAGGCATTGTCGCTTATCCAAACATCAGTTTATAGAGCGACCTATTCTGTGTATTATTTTAGATAAAAATCTTTATTAAAATGAAATCTAAGAGAAGTAAAGTGAATAGGAACGAACCTTGGTCATGGAACTAGCCAAGTGAGCGGAAACGTTGTCCCAACGTTCGGTGGGGGTTTTATCCAAGATCCTTTTCATATCCAAGACGACATGAGGTCTCCATTTCCAAAAATCCATCCATAGTGATGATAAAAGAATTGTCCTCACCGCTTCTTCAGTGGACAATTTTAAAAGGATCATTCGTAATAGATCGTCTGGGAGTTTGCTGATACAATCATCGTCAACGATAGCATGTTGTAGCTTTCTGATTTTTGCATCAGGTGATGATGATGATGATGAGGATGATGATAAGTGTCTCTTCATGGCTTTTGGATCAAAGGAGATGAGAGAAACTAAAGCGAGAGAGAGAGAGCTTAACGTTGAGACAATAGGAGATATTTTTAAAAATGAAAATGGAGCTTATGCAGGCATTAATGTTTAGTCATAGAAAGTAGTTTTTTTTATAATCTTTTTGACTATTTTTATTTATTTCCTTTTGACCTTAGAAATTTTGAATTCTGTATTGTACT
This sequence comes from Moricandia moricandioides, assembly GCA_905132885.1. Taxonomy (NCBI): domain Eukaryota; kingdom Viridiplantae; phylum Streptophyta; class Magnoliopsida; order Brassicales; family Brassicaceae; genus Moricandia; species Moricandia moricandioides. The sequence goes on along the minus strand of CAJHQQ010003277.1, from coordinate 23,799 downwards.
TTCCTTTTTGGCATATGTAAATTCATAGAAATAAATTATTTTTGTAAAAGAAACTGAATCTAAATTGTAAAGTACATTGTTTTAATATGCAAAGAAATATTAGGCTCTGATTTCTTTAAAAGACATACAAACCAGAAATTATTAGGGAAATTTTTCATTTCTACTAAAAGTTTGATATTACTTTTTAAATTTATATTTAATGAATAATTATTTTCAAAAATACTTTAAATTTTTGATGAAAGTAGATTTAATTATTTTTAAAAAAATTTATAAAAAATTTAGAAACTCAACTTCATTCATTTAACACTAAACCGTAAACAATAATTAATAAAATGTAAACTCAAATGTTAATATATTAATAATCATTGTGTTTTCTCTTTCGGATAATCTCATAAAAATATCTAACATTTAAATTTTTAAGACTAATTAATTTCAAAGTTTGACAAAAACAGATTCTACTTTTTTTTCTTTTTATTGGTGGGGTACACTTTTCTTAAAGACTAGTTTGGACTTTTCTATGTATTTAGGATCGGTCTATATATTTAGCTTAATGCCTTAATAACCACAAAGGGCTCAGTAATTAAGGAAGCATGCATAAAACTTTCGATTGTGCGTATCTGGATAAAGGGGCCAGACGAAGTTACCTTCTTGTCTAACTATGTTGCTTGTAGGTAGGCCTGAAAAATCGTACAAATGTATCAAAGGAGTGTCAGAAAAAAATGATTTTTTTAATAAAAGATTAATCATTAACATAACTACATGAGCGTGTTGTCTGTAGCGGTTACATACTGTAGCTAACTTTGCTTTAATCCGGATATTCTTTTTTGTTAATCGTAAATTTGCATAATATGTTAAAGGGAATTTGTGTTGTATGATCATAAGAAAAATTATAATTAGGTATCTAACCATATGAAGTAAGTGTCAGAATATAATACATATTAATAGTAAAAAGAGATGAAAATGCCCTCACAATAAGACAAGCAACCATTTGCATTGATGTGAGTTTACAGAGAAAAAATTGAAAGAAAAGAAAAGGGGCAAAGAAGAACGATGACGAGATGAAAAAAATAATCAACTGATATGACAAAAGAAAATAGAATCGAGAGTAAGACTGCGTGAGAGGAGAAGAAACCCAACATCGGTAACAAAATAAGTAAGAACATTAAACTTTTTGAAGATAAAAAACGGAAGCAATACTGATTGGGAGAAGATGAACAATATTTATAGATTATTCTATTCTATATTTATTGGATATGTAAAAATAGAATAAAAAAAATCATAGTAATATAAACAGTTTTATGTTTTTGATATGAATTATATGGTCAAGATTTGTGTAATGTAAACTCTAGATTAAGCAGAAACATACTAAAAATACAGTTATATGTTCTTGATATGAATGAGTTTTACTATACTGTTTAAACAATTGTATGTTCTTGATATAAACAATATAGTTAGTTTTGTTTTCATTCTTAATATCATTTACCACTTCCACCATAACAATGTCACTACCACTATTGTCTTCTCGTCGCCACCATCACCAACCCTCATCTCCTTACTTCCTCTCTTACTCTTTCACCACTTGAATGAAAAACAATATCCACTCCTTTTTTTTCTTCATTATCATCATGATTCTCCTCATCTTCTTGCTATTCTTTTTTTTCATCTTTATCTTTTGCCTTCTTTCCTTCTTACCTCCCACCCTCCATTTTTTCTTCATTTTGCTTGGATTGACTAAGGCACTTGATAATGCATAATTGTATTATACTTTGGCTTTTATTATGTTCTGTGGGTTGGGTATTTTCCTTTTGTTTGGGTTGACTAGTGCAATTATAATGGAAGATTTTACTATGAAGATGAGACTCGGATTCAGGAAAGATGAACAATGTTAATATATTGTACTATTCTATTAAATGACCACAATATAGTATTTTTCTTCTTCTCCTTCACCTCTTATGGTGTTCTTTTTACTCTTCCCTTAACTATATTAACAATGCCACCAGTGACAATAACAATAGCTTCTCTACAAGGGGTTTGGTTGTTAGTATATATAACTGAGGTGCTCTGCAATACATAACATTATCATGTACTATATATATCATTAGTATAGTTGTGGGTAACAAATATATATAGGTGATTTTGGAAGGCTAAGTAAATACGGATAAGCTATTATGTAAAAGATTTGTAGTATAATGTAGTTATGTACTGAGACTAGGGTGGCAAGTTTTGTGGCACACCGTACTTTTTATCTGTTTATGCACTGTTTTCATGTTGTTTTGGGTTGGGAAAAGTGGTTGTGGTTTACGTATGGATGAATACACTAAGTACCTTACTTATGTCGCCAGTTTGGAAGGCGTTGTGGTGTTCTATACTATGCATGTCCTGAAAATATATAGTATAGTATGGTGTTGTACTATACTATAATGAATATAGTTAATCATTCTTTGAATGTCTGCACACTAAGTTGGTTCCCTGAATTAATTGTTTGATTTTCTATATTGTAGAATGAAAGAGTTAGGTTTACCTAAACGCCTATTTTACACTGGGTTTAAAATAGTTGCTCAGAAGCAGATACACTTTGCTATGGCTTGAGGAACTAAAATAAGCGCAAGTGGATGATCAGCTGGAGATGTTGGCCGACTGAGGCAATTAAACTAGCGATATTAATAATTAATTTCTTGCTGTTTGTTTTCATTCTCCCATGTTTCGCTTAGTATCGAAATATGTTTTTCACAGTTATTCTGAGTTCAAATTTTCAAGATATCTGGTTTTCACCGACATGCCTTGCATTCAAGTCTCATTCTTATATCTACTCCTCTCATTGGTTGGATTCCATTGAACAAGACAATGTTGATTATAGTATGTTTATGAAGTTTTAATGGTACATAATTTTTGTTGAAGTTTCACTTTTATATAAACCTCTCTCACTGGTTTTGTTTCTCATAAACGATATTGTGTCGTGAAAGTTTTAACAACATGCAATTATAGTATATTGTATAATACGTTAAAACAGACTATACTATGTTAGCTATAATCTAATTTGTTGTATCTAATGGAAACTTCTTTTCACTTTGTTGCTATAATTACATATATAGTATACGATTGACTTTTAAAAAATGATTTCATTTATGTTAACAAAAGAGAAGACATACATGTGCAACTATTTACCCTATTTTCTTAACCATGTGCTTAATACTTCATTTTCTCATATTGAATTTTGTCATACTATACCATATTAACCATATAGAACACATTAGATAGAAATAGACATGAAAATTGCATGTTTCCAAATCGCGTGAATGACACTTCTACGCGCATAAAAAGACTAAAGTGTCCAGGACTGAGTGAAACTGTCACATCCCAACTTACCTTTTATACATGGTCATTTCTTTAATTATAATCTCATTACTGTCATTTGGCCAATTCACCCTATGTTAAACTTGTAATTAATAAAAATTGTCTGTGAACTGTTTATTTTGGATGTTAAATGATAATGGGTTGGTCTTGTAATTCATAAGTCACGTATATATCTGGATTAGTCTTGTGGTATCACAATAATTACAGTAATATTTATAAATATGTATTATGATCGGAGAATAAATGGATAATCTAAACTAGACGGTAATATATAGAGCATGGTGTTTGTATCTGTAATAAAAACGTGTATTAAACCAAATAAAAAATTATGTATTCACGTTGATTTATTTTAATAGATGGAATAATATATATATATATATATATATATATATATATATATATATATATATATATATATATATATATATATATATATATATATATATATATGTAAGTTTAATCGAATATTAAAATGTTAATCCGGATAAAACTTGTAATAGCCAGTAAATTAATCTGGATAAAGCATGAGTCTAGATATTAAAAAGTTAATCGAGATAAAACTTGTAATAGCTGGTTATATGCAAATATGTTGTTTTATGTATCTGGATTAAAATTTTAATATCCAGAAAATTGTTTATGTATTTTTTTATAAATGCGTATAAAAACCAAATAATACATAGATAATTCGGAGTATGACGGTAATAGCCAAAACATGATTTATGTATTTTGATGTAAATACATATTAGAATTGGATAATTCCTTATTATCCAGACTCGTCAGCATGTTCCCATCATAATCAACAGCAATTTCGTAGCATTCTGTAATTTAAGTTTTATCTAAGCATTGTTTTTAATCGATTCGGTTTAAGTAATATTTTTCCTTTTAATATTTCTAGTTTTCAAAGCGAAAATTTTATTTCTTTTTAATATTCTCTAATCTTTAGAGGCTCAAAATTTTTTTTTAATAAACAATTACGATATTACTCGATATGCAAAAAATATTATATACTCTAAAATATTCTGAATTTACGTTCTTATAATATGTAAATTTTAATATTTTGAATATTAATTATACATATTGTGTATTTCATATTTAATTTAGTATTGTAGAAAAGAAGTTAATGGCCGTTCTTAATATACATGACTATATTAATATATCAAATCATTAAAATTTACTAAATATTCCTAAGAAAGTATTAAGTTTATTTTTAACTATAAAATATATATGCTCCGGAGTTATTAAAAAGAAGATATATGTTTTTGGTCTAGAGGAAAATTTAAAAAAAATATATAGATCATTTTAATAACCAGAAAATACTACAAGACATCTCATTTCATTATTCTTAAAATTGAGAATAACAGTTAACATTAAATTCAAAATATTAACTCAAATCTATACTATTAAACGTACCTTTTATACTGTAAAAAATATACCAAAAATTTGTAGTCAACTTTTAAAGTCTTATTGGTTAATATATTAAGACAATTAAGAGATTTATATATTTATATAATTAACGTAATCTTCTAATGTGATGATTCTATGCATTCTATATAGGTTTTAGGTTGAAAGTTGACTATATATTCCTAACAAAATATTAGGTTTGCTAGGATTTTAATTTAAAAAATAAATGTTCATTAAAAATAGATGCCCCAACTCTATTATATCATTTAAAAAGAAAAAATATTTTTAGGGAAATTATTTGTTATTCCTAAATATTAGGATAATAGTTATTAAAATTAAAATATTAACATAAATATATATTATTTTCGCTGGTTCTTTTATATTATGTATTAATTAATTTAATATAAAAGAGATTATAATATAGGTGAATGATTTCTTTATAAATGCTACAATATATTTTGGATATAAATTACTTTTTTTAAAATCTAAAAAGAAATGGTATATTATCGTGAATAACAAACTAAAGGAAGAATCCTATTAGATATTCTGCTTTTAATAGCACCAAAGGAGTCAAGCAAGGAGACCCTATCTCTCTCTATCTTTTTTATTTTGGCTATGGAAGCTTTTTCTCGTCTCATGCAGTCTCGATTTGATGAGGGACTCATTGCCTACCATCTTAGAACATCTCAGCTAAAAATTTTGCATCTTAGTCGACGATGTAATGGTGATTTTTGATGGCAGCTACATCTCACTTCATGGCATTACCAAGTGTCTTGATCACTTTGAACGCCTCCAAGACAGAGCTACCCACTCGGGTTTGAACGCTAGTGAGTCCACTGATATTGCTCAATTTGGTTTCCTTATTGGTTCACTCTCAATCAGGTATTTCAGAATGTTTCTTATGAGTAGAAAGCTTAAAATTTCTAAATATAAACCATTAATGGATAAGCTGAGATGTTCTTTCCAATATTGGGCTGTCAAATCTCTCTCTTTTGTTGATAGACTGCAACTGATTTCCTCTGTTATACCACCTCCAATTAAGTCTCTTTAGGGGTTTTAAAGGGAGGGAGCCCACTAATATGCAGAAAATTGGTCCCAAAAACTTCCTGTTAAGAATCGATTTCTTATGGATTTTTGCATTGTTCACGGGCTCCACTGACACGTGGTGGTCTGTGATTGATTGATTTTTTTTTTAAATTTTTTTTTTAAAAAAGAGATCATAAAAGGAAAAAAAAATAAAAAAATTAGGAACCCCATGTGGGTTTATCCGTTGGATGTGGTATTATATCAGACACCTGTCAACTTTTGGATCTCAACTTTTATCCTCCCTAAAGGTTGCAACAAAATAATCATTTTTCACAGACAATTAAACAATCAAATCCTCTAGAAGGAGTTAACATCCAAATATATCTTCAAATCTCAGATGTTAGACTCAAATTTTATAAACCCTCAAGTCATTAGAACAAATGTGAAACATGGTTCCATCAAATATTCTTGACCCCGGATTCTTCCAATGATCAATACCAACGAATTATGTTTGCAAGTAGTATTGTCAACTGGGTGAACCATACCCAAATGGGTGTGTCCAATTGGGTATTTATTTTTTCAGAACCCAAAACACCCACACCCATATAACATCCAAGCTCAATAACACCCAAATCCAATTAATCTATGTCCAACTGGAAATAACCCAAAACAACCCATTTATAGATTGTTTTAAAAATTAGCTCAAATTAATTCATAATCAATTTTTATGAACTCAGTTTAAAAGTTATATACTTATAATAAATAAACATTAGAGAAAAACTTTAAATCCAACCATAAAATTTTAAATATGAGTCTCGTTTGAAATAATCTCAAAAGAATTGTCTTTACAAAATTAAAAAACAACACTTTTTGATAACTTATACTATGTTGATTTTGGCATGAATTCACTTTGTTTCAGGTTTCAGCTTTATCTACTTGTTTGCAGCCTGCAACAACCAAAAAAAGATTCGATCTCATATCACTTGTATGCATCTTTTACTATAAAAAATACGACACAAATAGATATAAAACATTGAAATAAAGAGTTGAAACAATATAAATCTATTCATATATCATTTTGATTGTACAAACGAACACATTATCTATTTATATATCATTGATTTAAAGAGCTGAAACAATATAAATCTATTCATATATCACTACAATATACCTCTTAGGCTCTTTAGAAGTCTAGAAGGTGAATCAAACTACCAAGATAACACAGTGACTTAACCTTATGCAACAAAATAGATACATAATCAATGTATTGACCAACGTGGATTTGAAACCTAAGATGAGTGACAGTGACTAATTGTTTTCAGAACATAAGCAGTAAAAGGAACATTCTCTAATTTTCAGAACATAAAAAGATAATACCTTAAATCTCTTCTTCTTTCTCTTCCTCTTCTTTCTCTTTCTCTTCTTCTTCCTCTTTATCCTCTTCGTTCTCCTTAGTAAAATCATCTAAAAAGAAGATAATGTTATTTTCAGTGTAACTATGAAACATATAAAAAACCAATTGAAAAACATAACATAATTACATAAACACTAACTAGTTTTTGGAAACCCTTTTAACTAGTTTCTTGTACAAACTAAAGCTTGGACATTAGTAGGGAGAAGACAACTCCTATACTTGTTAAGGACTTTACTACCTATACTAAATGAAGATTCTGAAGCCACTGTTGTTATTGGTATACTAAGAACCTCACGAGCCATAATTGTTAACTCTTTAAAGCGAGTTGAGTTCTCTCTCCAATATGTTAACACATTCAATTTCTTGTAAGCAACCATATCAAGCAATGGTTCATCTAAATATATGTCAAGAGCAGATTTCCCACTACCAACAGCTTTCTGAGAAAAAAAAAGGCATAGAATCCCTGAAAAAAAACAGATTAAATATCACTTATATGATATCAAAAGTTCGTAACACTTATTAGAAATAACTTCAGAACATAACTTACACCATAACCGGCTGGGACATCTTCTTGTGTTTCTCCTTGTGAAGTTGTTGCAACAACATTGGTTCTCTTGTTTTTCTTGTAAGCTCCGAAAAGTTTATATATCTTTGAACGCACATGACCTAATCTTCTCTTACTAGTAGACTGATCCAAAATTGAGAAACAATATTCTAGGAAGGTAAATTTCAGCCTCGGATCAAAAACACCAGCAATTGTATCACTGTACTCTTCCCAATACTTATCAAACTTGAGCTTCATACTCTTTACCATTTCATAAATAACAGGATCACTCACATTCGCATGAGCTCTCAACCAACACTCAATCTTCCAAATTTCATTGAAATACAAATTTGAAGTCGGGTACGACAAACCATAAATCAAATCTTTAATTTCAGAAAATGGTCTTAGACACTCACATATCATTTCTTCTCTCCTCCACTCAGAATAAGAGGGAAAACTTGTATAACTCGCTTCTACATCCGCCAGATTACCTAGTGCATCCTTGAACTTTATAGCTCTACAAAGCATAAGAAAAGTGGAATTCCAGCATGTACTTACATCTAAGACAAGACGTTCATCACCTTGGATTCTCAGTGTTTCAACACAGTTTTGAAACATTATTTCTCTACTTTCTGATCCTTTAACAAATTTGACAGTCTCTCTAATTTTCTATAAAGCTCCACCAATCACCGCTAAGCCATCTTGAACTATCAGATTTAAGATGTGTGTTGAGAATCTTACATGGAAAAGTCCCCATTACATACCAGATCTTTATGCAATTGTCTCTTCATAATACTCTGCATGCTATCATTTGAAGAAGCGTTGTCCACTGTGAGACAGAAAACTTTCTTTTCCAATCCCCACTCCTTCAGCAGCTCAATCAGTTTCATGGTAAGAGCTATTCCAGAATGAGGAGGATGAAAAGCAGTGAAAGACAATATCTTAGCTTGTAAATTCCAATCAGCATCGATGTATTTTGTTGTTAAGCAGAGATAACCTTCAATAGTAATCGCCCTCCAGAGATCTGTGGTCAAACAAACTCTGCCATGAAAATTATTTAAGATTTTCCAAAGTTTCTGTTTTTCATTCTCATAAATTTTCAACACATCAGAAGCTGCTGTATTTCTACTTCAATACTCAATAGTGGAATTAGCATAAGAAAAAGCCATTCTAATCCTCTTATACTCTACAAACTTATAGGGAAGATCATGCTCTATAATGGTCATTGCTATCATCTCACGAAACACTAGCATATCCACCTTTCGAGAACTACTTCGGGGTGTTCCAACAGATTTTGAACAAACATTCGTATGACGAATCAAATTTGAGGTTCCATTTCGATGAAGATTCAAGAAGTAAAGCTTTTTACAAAGTTTGCATCTGATCTTATTTTTACCATCAGGCAGTATTCCTCCAATTATAGTGAATTTTTTCCAGCACCTGAGACTCTATGGCTAGACCGAATTCGTTTTGGTTGTGTACCTTTATTTGACACTGAGTCTGAAATCTCTAGAACATTAGCTTCATGATCCTCTATATCGTCTTCATCCATCACATCATTTTGACCATCATCATTCAAGTCTATAACTTCCATTTTCTGAAACCAACAAAAATCAGTCATGTAATTAATATCTTTTAACAATAATCAAATAGTCATATACTCTAACACTTATATGATATGATATCAAAGAAAAACCAGTCAAGAATCGCTTTCCCAAAACACCACGACCACCAGTATACTAATACACCACGACAGACTAGTAAAAGTTATAGGCTTAAGACAAATAATTTTGGCTATGAAAAATATAAGTTTTGAGTACAATCTTCTAAAAAAACACTAATGTTGTCAACATAGTCAAACTCCTCATTATTTATACTTGCTATCTTATTGCTTTTCTCTAGTCCACAAACTAAATATACCCCAACAAATTTAGAAAATACCAAAAACAAATTTAAATAGGCTAAGATCAATGTAACACTAATTAAGTGGTTAACACATCACTTATGATCTATGATATCCAAAAATTCCTAATATATTGCAATATGTATAAGTACAATCGTGCAAGTAGTCTTACTTTTCTCATCTCACTTTTCTTCTCTGCTATATAACATTCTATGCAGTCAAGAGACAATATGTACCTAGTTGTGTCAAGTGCTCTTTTTAAACCACAAGTGAAACCATTTTAAACCAACCAAACCAAAATCAATTCATAACTTAACCAGACCCATGACATTGTGAAAGACACAAGATTACGTTAACTTACAGACACACAAGATTATGTTAAGCTCAACCATCACATATATAGAATATTAGAATTTTCTTATTAAAACTGATCCAATAGCCTAGAATCCTTATGCATTTAAAATATTAGAATTTTCTTATATAAGTTCAAGTTAACAAAAAAGTTATAAGGTTAATCAAACATTTCTAAGTGGTAGTCAGTAACTTAGCATCATCACATGCTGTATGTGTATCACAAAGAAAGGTGAGAGACATCGAACCTTGCAACGATGTTATTATTTACAATAGCACAAGGAAGATCCAACATTCAAACGCATAAACAAAGGATCAGAAAGTATAATTCTACCCACAACACATAATCTCGATGAAACCCAAAAACCCATAATCATTTATGATGAACCCACAAACCTAGAATCGTTTATTATGAACCTACAAACCCAGATCTTCATAACTTTCAACAACAACAAAACGAGAAGAAGAAAAGTTTGAATCATACCGAACGCCGAATCGGAGAAGGTGAAGGTGCGCCGGAGAAGGTGAGAAACGCCGAGTACGAGTCAGAGAAGCAGAGACGAGATGAGATGTCTCCTAGTGTCGTGGTTGTCGATTTTCAATATTTCCCCAAATGAAAAGAAACCCTAAAATTTTAATGTTAATGGGCTAACTATACCCATTTGGTTTTAGACCAGATTGTCCATGGACGAAATTGGTGTCTGGCCCAATTAGACCATTTTTTATATGGATGTGACCAAGGATGACCCACTACAATTTGGATTGGCCAAGCCCATGGTCGGCCCGACCAACTGACACCCTTATTTGCAAGTACCAATTCAACGGAGATCCATGGAGGCGTCTTCTCTGAAGAAGAGCTGAAGAGACATGTCGGTGTGGTGAGATTTGAAACCACGAACATGGCTTCAAGGATACGGATAGCACCGAGGTAGCCACTTGATTGAAACGTTCCATGGTCTGGGTTTATTTTAGACTTATTATAGTTCACAAAAAATGAAAAAATATCAGTTACCATAAATGTAAGAAATATTCAGTTATTTGGTTTAATAAATTAAATACTATCAATACTAAAATTAAACTAGACTTTGACATCACGTGCGTTTGGGTAACTTTTAATTTTTATAACTTTTGAATTAAAAAATAATTTTTTTTTTACCATTAAACTAATGCATTATTTTATAGAAAAAACTGAAAATTTTGATGAGATTATTTATAAATTTTTCGACATATTTTTTCATAATAAAAGAATAAACATTAAAATTGATCTTTTAGTATCTTAAATGACTTAAAACAATTAAATTTTTCGAATAGCACTTAAAGTAAATGTTAGCTATATTCTATTATATTTGTATATAATCATTTTTAAATAATAAATTATAGTAATTTTAAAATAAATAAATAAATAGATAATATATAGTTGTAGATATAAAATCTTAACATATATTAAAAATTATTTTATTTTATATAAAAATATTACTTAATTTACAAATTTTACTCCTTTTAAATGGTGAATAATATTTTAATCTTTTTAAATGGTGAATACTATTTTATTTATTTAAAAGAAAGTATTTTTTAAGTATGTTAATTTACCAATTTAATATCATTTTTATATTTAATTCATATATTATTTTTATTTTAATATAATATAGAAAATAATTAGAAAATTAGAAAATAGCACATAATTTTGTTTTTAATAAAATATTATTATTTAAAATTAATTCTAATAATATTATATAATTATTTACGAAAATATTTAATTTATTAATTAAAAAATATTTAAAATTTTTAGCAAGATTTTATTAGATTTTTTCTAACAGATTTATAATTTAATATATATATATAATTCTGAAGATTGTAGAAATCTTATATATTCAATAGATTGATGTAAATAATCAAATTTATGTAATTATGAAAATGGACCTATTATAATTTTAAAATGATACTTCTCTTTTAATAGAGAAAATGATAATAACATAACGATGTAAATTACAAAACTAAAAGGCCAATAACAAGAGTGGGGAGGCTGTCCACCTCATCACTAAAAATCACCCAATCAGATGTTTCTCATATTGTCATGTCATCTTGCTTTTGGGCTGTGGCCGATTTTGTCTTGGTCTATGGGCTCGGGCCGATTTTGTTTTAGCCTAGGACACAGTGAGAGGTCACTCTTGTTCTTCCCACCTGTCATTTTGTCTTCTGCGCTTCCTCTTATTCTGCGTTTCTTTTTTCTCTTTTGAGAGTATCCACATAAGCTTTTTTTTTAATTTGTGGGTCCCATGTTCGGTTTGGTTTAGTCATTAAGTTCTCGCGTTGGTTCAATCATTTGGTACATTCACTAAACTCTACGTTTTGTGATTGAGATTAGGTTTTCATCTTCGTCTCTTCAACCTCGCCGTTCCTCTCATCTTTGACAAAGATACTAAATTTTTCTTTCAACTCTTAGCCTACCTTATCGTTCAATTCTCTTAATCTCGCCAATAAATGTTATTTTCATTTAACCCAAAAACGCTGCCGACCTCTCCGTTCCCTTCATGTAAAGCCTATAAATTGGAAAGGGTTGAGAGTTGGATGACCCTCGCAACCACTCTCAACAGATTCGATTTCTGTCATCATTTTCGACCCTCATGAAAATGTATTATAGAAAGAAATGTTGTGCATCAGTTATGAAGCAGCTACGAAGTCTAGGTAACTCCATGAGGTAACTTCTCGATACCGTGTTTTTGGCTGTTTGAGTTCTCCTGATAAAGTATGTGATATTTTATTGTTGGGGACAAGTTATAAAATTTGAGAAAAGGTTAAGACTTGAGTTGTTTGTTTGACCATGTTCATGGTTTATGCCTTTCCCATTGGTCTGATTTACACTGAATTCTAAGCCACACTAAAAAAAATTATTTTAATGAATTTTATCACAAGAGATTTTTCTTAATGAACTTAAGTTGGTAATTCCTCAACTCAGACTGTTGCTGGGACACATTGAGATGTCCATGGGAACCAGATATGGAGAAAGTCACTCAAAAGATATTGCTTTCTCTATTTAAAAGGCGTTACAGCTCTATATGAGCAAACTTATGCCTAACCAAGTTTTGATTATCTAACAGGTGAAGTTAGCAAAGACTCAAGCTGAAAAGTGGGCTGAAATGCACATGATCAATGTTAAAACTGTAAGTAGCTTATAAGAGATTAAATTTATCATTTAGATGAGACTCTTATATCTATGCGTATTAGACTTTATTTGTTGCAGAAATATATTCTAGCCATGAAAGAGACTGTCAAAACGAATGTTGACATACATACATACACTATCTAGCAAAGCAAAAATGTTTACCATGCTTCCAAAAGTTCAATTACTCCCCATATTGTCAAGAGTGTAGATTCTTGTTACGAGGTGACTTATTTTTTTTGGTAGCTAAATGTATCACATGAAAATTAATCTTATTGTTAATCGTCTCATGAAAATATATGCTTGACAATATTTGAAGGCTAAAAGGGTTAAGAAGCCATACCTTGATCGAGTGGGCATAGACACAAAACTACATGTTGATAAGGTGAACAAAGAAGGCTATTCACTACTACAAAGAGTTTCTAAAATCTGCTACAACGTATCATCATCAGCCCAGAACCAGAGCCACTATTTCCAAATTTTATTTTCAAGAAATCATGATTATATTTAAATATTATAGTTATGGCCAGCACTTACCCATTAGATAAGAGGGTCCAAGGCCGACTTAGGTACATGGGCGAACAGTGCAATGGCCCCAAGGCCCATGTGTAAAAGGGGCCCATAATTTTTTTAATTAATGCCAGCTATAGATTTTACACAGCATAAATATCTTTCATAGGTTTTTAATATCGTTAAAAAAGTTACTGGGTCTTTAGTAATCTATTGTTTATTTATTTATTAAATCAACTTTTCGTTTATTGAGTGTACATTTATGGTTGTTCATATTCTTATTAGAATATCTTTATCATACTGCTATTTTCACCTCTATATAATATATAGAGGTTATATTGATCCAGTCCACCTTTATTTCTTACTCTATAATGGAAATTTCTATTTTTTCATATATTTATAAAGGAAGAAATAACATTTCTCTACTTTTACTCTATATAAATTGCTATTTTAGAGAAATACATTGGAGCATATTTCACTTTTATTATAGATTTTTTCTATTTTAAAAGTGAAAATAACAAAATACATTGGAGATGATCTTAATAAAATTTCTTAGTCAGATTATTTCTTTCAATGATGACATTAGCTTTTGTTATTTTAAAATAAATGAACATTAGTTTTATGAATGTTAATTGTTTTGATAAATTATTTGATAAATAGCACTTCTTTATAAGACTAAATAATAATATTTTATATTCTAAGGCCTATGGAAGGTTTGAGCCTCTCAGGGCCACATACGAATAGAAAATACAAAACTAATAACAACTCACAAGGTACACAAAACAATGAGTAAAATACACACTTATTGTATTTACGTTAACATCCAATCTTTCTAAAAAACAAACAAAGTCTGGCAACGAGTAGTGATTTAAAAGCGTTATGAACTAGACTACACAACAATAAATAACTCCCACTGATGCTCATGCCATCACCGATATTTCCATCAATGCATATACAAATATATGGACATTGAAAAAGCCATGCATAAAATAAATATTACTTGCATTATTTTTATTTATTTTTTTAATGAATGTTAAATTTATTTAGATCAAAAAAATATTTAGAAATAATACGTCTCTGTATGAAAAATATTTATTATAAAGAGCACACAAATTACTTTCATCGGTTTGCAAACTAAAACCTTAAAGTTTGATCAAATTCACCTTTCCTATAGCCTCGCATTGAGTCAATACGGTTTCGAACCTGCTTGTTAATGTAGCTGGTTAAGCGAGCTTAATTTTGATGTGGCTCACCATGCCACCTTCCATTACTCGCATTCTCTCCGAACCCTCCACCACCTCCGACCTTTTACTTTGCCAATTAAATACACGCACCAACACAAGTGTAAGAGCAACATAACTAACAACGCTAATACTAAGTAAGACTTAGCAACAACTGCATACACAGCTCCGCGCTTATGTGGGGTTCGACTCTTAGTAATGGTAAAATCTTAATAGAGACAATGTTTTAATAGTATAGATATGAATCAAAAATTTCTCAACTAAACGTCACTCACCAAAAAGGTATTAGTATTTAATCAGAAACGTTTTTTATCCCAAAAATTCATGTTAAAGCTTTTCATTCTAAATGTGGATGTCATAACGTCTCTCGCCTTAGGTGCGTTTTGGACGCTGTTCTCATAAGATTTTTTTTTGAAAATTATAATTATACCTCTAAATTTACAAATTAAGACCTTAATCTATCTATTTTAACAAGTTAAGACTCTAATTTTGTAATGAATTTTTTAAAAAAGAGATCATGTGCATTCACACCTACGGCACCCTCAAGAGCAGGCACTGAATCAGGTGTGTATATAAAATAAAAAGGGAAAAATTCTTAAAAATACATGGACTAATTTCAATTTGCTAATAAAATGCACAAACTATTTTGGATCCCCATTTAATACACCAACTAATTTGTATTATCTATTAAATACACAAAATTTTGAAATTTGTAGATTTTACACACTTTTTTAGACGGCGTCAACTACATTTAATGGAGTGACGACGGCGTTACTGTTTAACTAATCACGTGTTTAAATTGCATAAAACAATTCCTTAAAAATACACAAACTAGTTTTTATTTACTAATAAATACACTAACTATTTTGGATCCCCGTTTAATACATGAACTATTTTTTGTTTCTCATTAAATACACAAACTTTTAAATTTGCATATTTGAGAAGTTTTTACAGAGAGCGAGCGTGCTTTTCGCAGTTTAACCACATCATCTTCTGTTAAATTTGCATATTTTACACATCGATTTAGACGACGTGTTTAACAGAAGATGATGTGGTTAAAATGTGAAAAGCATGCTCACTCTCTGTAAAAATCTCTCAAATCGATTGAACCCTAATTCAAGTTAATTTCGATTCGAGTTTGGCACCATAATTTGTTCCAACCTCTTTGAGAAGTTTTTACTGAGAGCGAGCATGCTTTTCACAGTTTAACTACATCATCTTCTGTTAAACATAGTTGATTTAACGTCGTCTAAATCGATGTGTAAAATATGCAAATTTAACAGAAGATGATGTGGTTAAACTGTGAAAAGCACGCTCGCTCTCAGTAAAAACTTCTCAAATATGCAAATTTAAAAGTTTGTGTATTTAATGAGAAACAAAAATTAGTTCATGTATTAAACGGGGATCCAAAAATAGTTAGTGTATTTATTAGTAAATAAAAACTAGTTAGTGTATTTTTAAGAAATTGTTTTATGCAAGTTAAACACGTGCTTAGTTAAATAGTAACGCTGTTGTCACTTCTGTTAAATGTAGTTGACGCCGTCTAAAAAAGTGTGTAAAATCTACAAATTTCAAAAGTTTGTGTATTTAATAGATAATACAAATTAGTTGGTGTATTAAACGGGAATCCAAAATAGTTTGTGTACTTTATTAGTAAATTGAAATTAATCCGTGTATTTTTAAGGATTTTTCCCAAATAAAAACATGTCAACATTTTATTTAATCAGAAGAGATTGGTTTCAATGTATGTTATTATGTTCTCTTTGTGGCTTATCAAAGAAAGAAAGGTTTATAATTAAGAAAAAACAAGTAGCAAAACAATTAAGATCAGTTTAAAAATTATCTTTTGTTTGATTCCTTGATTCTCTTGCAAAAGATACATGAATACATGGTTACGTGTTTTTTTTAAAATATAAGTCACAATCAGTTGGTAGCAACGAATATTTAGAAAACCATATAATTAGATTATGTTATAGAAAAATAAGACAATTTTGGATCTATAACTCCAGCATATGTTCTTCAACCCTTGCTAAATACTCTCTCTCTTTCTTAAAAATAGACCTTTTGGATTTTCACACATATTAAGAAAACGCATTAAATCACTATATTAAATGTATTGATTTCTATAATTTTCAGTTTTCAATAATTTTTGACTAATAGTAACTCAATAAAATCAATTAATTTTCTTGAAATTTGTAATATTCTTATAGAAAACACAAAAAATATATATTATGAAACAAATCATTTTTCTAAAACATGTATCATAGTGAAAGAAGGAGTACAACGAAATTGTTTAGATATATGGCCTCAAAACCTCCTTTTTATCGCAAGTTTTAATGGGCCTTTAAAAACAGAGTCTGTTAGGGCTTTTGGAACCAAAATGAAAATGAAAATGAGATTGCACCACGATCAGAGGGTATATAACAAAAAGATCAATTAGGGTTTCTTTAGCGCAGTCGCAGCGGGACGAAGAACGATCTCAGTGAAAGCAAACAGCCGTCGATATGGGGAGACTCCACTCTAAAGGGTTCGTCTTCCTTCATCGTATCTAATTGAGTTGAGATATGGTTCTCTTACATTCTTCGTATATGTTTTGTGTTCTGTAGTAAGGGAATCTCAGCATCTGCTTTGCCATACAAGCGTTCACCCCCAAGTTGGCTCAAGACAACGTCCCAGGATGTAAGATTCCTTGACCAAATCTAAGTTTCTGTTTCTGCATTGCTTACATTGCAACCATAAGAATATGGTTGATCGTAGTTTAGGACTAGAAATATTAAAGATTGGTTTATTGGAATTTGGTAACATTGAAGAGTATCTATTGTAATATGAAGTTAGGAGCTCGATGTGATAGTAACTGGAGACATATCTTAAGATACTTTGAAAAAAATTGTCACGAATTTAAAAAAATAAATATTAAAATTTCTAAAAAAAAGTGTATTTCGGTTATTTTCTTTCTTGAGAGACAAAAACTTTTACAAAGCTATTTGAGAGAATTGCCTTAGTAACTATCTGTAATGTTATTCATTATAATGTGTTTGCTGGTCTCTGTTTTGAGAAAAGAAATGTGTTTACTTTTATTGGCCTTGACGTTTTGTTTTGATGCATTAATAGGTTGATGAGTCCATTTGCAAGTTTGCAAAGAAGGGTTTGACTCCATCACAGATTGGTGTCATTCTTCGTGACTCTCACGGTATCCCACAGGTCAAGAGTGTTACCGGAAACAAGATTTTGAGAATCTTGAAAGCTCATGGTACTTTTCAGTCCATCCCTCCACATTCTTCTTTAGTTAAAACTCTCAAGGCAACTAAGAGTTAATTCATTTGTAATTTCCTGAAGGTCTTGCGCCTGAGATCCCTGAGGATCTTTACCACCTGATCAAGAAAGCAGTTGCTATCCGCAAGCATCTTGAGAGGAACAGAAAGGACAAGGATTCCAAGTTTAGGTTGATTCTTGTAGAGAGCAGAATCCACAGACTTGCTCGTTACTACAAGAAGACCAAGAAGCTCCCTCCCGTCTGGAAGTAGTAAGCACTTATGAGTTTTCCTAAACATTTCAATGATCATCTTGTTCTCATTTCTTTGTGTATGTTTTCTGCAGTGAATCTACTACAGCAAGCACTCTTGTCGCTTAAGGAATCATAGAGCTTCTCAAAGTCCTTCATGAACTACAATTTCTTGCTGCATTGCAACTTAATTTCTATTCAATGGATTTTGTATCTTATTTTTAGTTTTTGATGGGTTAGACCAACTTACAATTCGATTCTTGAATTTAATGAGAACTCTTGTTTATGTGGTCAGTCTGACTTTTATATCCTTGTGGAACCTTTTCGTAGGTGGGAGCTACAAATTGGCCTTTACTGGGCCTAGAGCCCAATCAAAGTGAATAGAAAAATGGAATATGAATATGCTTATATTCCTGTGAATCTTTCCTTAGGGGATATCCAAAAGTGTTTGTGGCTCTCACTAGTGTTGTCGTGACGATGCCAAATTGACAAAGCAACATATGTAGCTTTCTTATTTTGTCAGTTAGGTTTAGGATATACATAAATGGATATGGCAAGGTGGAAACTTCACCGTTCCTTCGATATCCCCTTTTGATAAATATGGGCCCCTAAGGCCATGTTCAAAGGGGGAACACTAACCATGTGCTTGGGCTTAAAATAATAAGATATAATTTGAAAATGGGCCAAGATCAGTTTTGGAGTTCCGAGCAGTGCTAAGGGTCTGTGCTTGTGTACGTGGGAAGCAGGTATTGGGCCAAAATTAAAACGAAAACAAAGCACAATAAATGTTGTATTAATTAAATAAAATGTTTGTATGTTTAATTAAGAAATAATTAAATAAAATGTTTGTATGTTTAATTCAATAAAATGTTTGTATGTTTAATTTGGAATTGTATTTTGTGTTTTTTTTATTTTCACATCAATTTTAGTATATAAATTTTCTTCTCTCATTATTTTATTAATTTTTAAATTTTAAGCACACCCTTAAACAAAGTGATCTCCCTTTGAGTATTCCCCATGTTCTTAAACAAAATACATTATTTTACTAATATTTAAACCCTAAGCACACTAATTAGTGTGCCCCCTTTGAACATGCCCTAATGTAGATGATCAGATACTTTTAAGAAGAACCAAACCTTTTAAGCTCTTTTTGTTCACAAAAAAATATTCAGATGTCGTGTACTGTCTACTGGTCAATGCTTGTGTCCATTTATGTCGGTAACATTTGTGAAAGATTGCTAAAATTCAAGCATTTAACAAACAGTAAACGGATGACCATAAGAGTTTTACATTGTTCTCTACTCTTCCAAAACCCAAAACCTATGTTTACCCGAATTACAAAAAATAACACCAAAAGAAGAAAGAAAGTCTTAGCGTCATGTTGCACTTTATTTTTGAGATATTGAGACAATGTTGTGAATAGCCTTGCTTCCAAATCAAAGCTCAGACAAACCCTTATAAAGGATGACAATCTGATCTTTCAACTTTCTAGAAGAGTGACTTAGCCGCATCAACAACAGCTTCCACGGTGATGCCAAACTCCTTGTAGAGCAAGGGAGCGGGTGCACTAGCCCCAAACGAGTTAATACCAATAGACTTCCCTTTTCCTCCAACAATCTTCCCCCAGCCAAAGGTTGAAGCTGCTTCAATACTTACTCTAGCTGATACATCTGATGGCAAAACACTCTCCTTGTACTCATCTGTTTGCTCCTCAAACAGCTCCCAGCAGACGAACGACACAACTCTTACGGTTTTGCCTTCTTTCTTAAGCACCTCTGCAGCTTGTGCAGCAATCTCTAGCTCAGAACCAGTTCCAATCAAGATCACATCAGGTTTGTTTCCTGATGAGTTGTCAGAGATTGTGTATCCACCCTTTTCGACTCCTTCAATGGATGTACCTGGAAGCTGAGGAAGCTTTTGTCTAGACAAAGCTAAGATAGATGGTGTCTTACGCTTGGTGACAGCGATCTTGTACGCACCGGCTGTTTCATTTCCATCAGCAGGACGGAACATAAGTGTGTTGGGCATCGCACGGAAACTGGCAATGTGCTCAATGGGCTGATGGGTTGGTCCATCTTCTCCAAGACCAATGGAGTCATGAGTCATCACATAGATAACTCCAGCTTCAGACAAAGCTGAGATTCTCATGGCACCTCTCATGTAGTCAGTGAACACAAAGAAAGTTGCACAGTAAGGGATAAGACCAGGGCTGTGAAGGGCAATGCCGTTGCAGATGGCTCCCATTCCATGCTCCCTAACACCAAATCTAAGATTCCTTTCTTCAGGTGTGGCCTTTTGGAAGTCACCAAAGGCTTTCAGCAATGTCATGTTGGAAGATGCAAGGTCAGCACTTCCACCAAGGAAACCAGGAACAACTTTAGCAATGGCGTTAAGACATTGCTGTGACAGGTTCCTAGTGGCATCTCCTGGAGACTCAGGTGTGTATGTCTATAAAAAAAGACAAATATGTTGTAAAAATCACATATCTAAAATACCATTTGGATTGTATATCTACAAAGAGAGCTTTGCTTACAGGTAATGCCTTCTCCCAGCCAGCAGGTAATTCACCAGTGATGATAGATTTCAACTCTGCAGCTTCCTCTGGGTACTTCTTTTCATACGCTGCAAACGTTGCATTCCAGTCAGATTCAAGAGCTTTGCCTTCTGGTGTATGACGGCTCCAGTGGCTACAAAAAAGTGAAAAGCAAGAATGGGTCACTAGAGCAAAGTCCATAGCATAAAAGTAAACATCTAGCTTTTGAATGTTCAAGAAATCGCTAGGCGCTAATTAGGCATTTTATATGGGTGCCCAGACAGATTTTTTGAGAGCCCAGATGGATTTTTTATAAATCGTTTAGGCCCGAGTTGCCTAGGGACCGCCTAGACCCATTTTTGAAACACTTTTAGAGTTAATTACCTTTTAACTTCCTCAGGTACCTGGAATGGCTCATAGGGCCATCCAAGGTTGTTTCTGGTAGCCTCAACTTCCTTCTCACCAAGTGCAGCTCCATGGACACTGTATGAGTTGGCCTTGTTGGGAGATCCATAACCAATTGTAGTAGTGACCTGCATATTCATTAAGATACAAGCAAAATGATAAATCAATACCAAAGGTGATTTAACTAACAAGTGTTTGATAGCTATACCTTAATCAATGTAGGCTTGTCTGTAACCGTTTTAGCTTCCTTAATGGCAGCACGGATCTCGTCATACCCAGTGTTACCATTCTTCACCCAGATAACATGCCATCCAAGGGCTTCAAAACGCTGGTCAACGTTCTCAGTAAAGGCAATGTCAGTGTCTCCATCAATGGAAATGTGATTGTCATCGTAGAAAGCAATGAGCTTTCCAAGTCCCCAGTGACCGGCTAGAGAGGCAGCTTCATTTGAAATACCCTCCATCTGACAACCATCTCCAAGGATCACATACCTAAACAATCAATACAAGACAATGTCTTCTAACATAAGAGCTTGAGATAAACCAAGAATGAATACAAAAGTATGGGATATAGTTTCAAAATATTACGTGTAGTGGTCGACAACTTCAGCATCAGGTTTGTTGAACCTAGCAGCTAAATGCTTCTCAGCAAGAGCTAAACCAACAGCATTCGCAATTCCTTGTCCAAGAGGACCTACATAGCAGCAAAAGCAGACAGGCACAATCGTAAACATAGACACAAAAAGCTCTGTAATTGGCATCCACCACCACAAGCTAAAGAAGATAAAATCACAAACCAGTAGTGACTTCAATTCCAGGAGTCTCAAAATTCTCAGGATGACCAGGTGTCTTGCTTCCCCATTGACGAAAGCTCTTCAAATCCTCCTCCTGATAAACAAAGTTCAACACTTCATCAGTAAAAGCCAAATGCTTTATAAGAACAACATCAAAACAGATCGAATCAAGAGATCACTAACCAAGACACTGTCGTATCCCGCGAGATGAAGCAACGCGTAAAGCAACATACAACCATGTCCAGCAGACAGAACGAAACGATCACGGTTAAACCAGTAAGGGTTCTTGGGGTTATACCTCATGACCTCATCGTATAAAATGTGAGCCATGGGAGCACATCCCATGGGAAGACCAGGATGACCTGACTTCGCCTTCTCCACCGCATCGACAGCCAAGAACCTGATCGAGTTAACCGATTTGTCAACAATAGACGAATCGGTACTCGTCTCGAGCGTCTCAACAGCTGCAGCGCGAACAAGAGGGCGGATAGATCGGAGTTTGGTCATTGACGCAGCGTTGCGGCGGCGAGAGGACGCGGAGGCGCGTGAGGCGGTGGGTTTGAGGCCAGAGAAAGATGGTAAGGAGATACGTTGGTCAGAGCCATGGAGAGAGATGGCACGAGCGAGGAGAGCTTGAGAGAGAGAGAGGGAGGAAGTAGAAGCCATGGATGGTGTTTGATGTTTCGCTCTCTTGTTGTAGAGAGAGAGAGACGGGAAGCTTAATGGTAACGAGATGTGAATGAGAGACTCTCTTTACTAGTGAGAGAGGATATTTAGCCAATCATATAATATTTCGACATCTCTTCGTGTTCGGTAAGGGACAAGTAGGATCAAATCTGACCGTTGAATCTCATGAAAGGGTATCATCGTGACCGCTGATTGAGGCTAAGAGTTTAGTGATCCTCTATGCCTCCCCCAATTTTTATTTCCTCTTTGGATATTCCGCCATGATTCTTGAAAATATATTGTGAAAATTGAGAAACAAAAGACAAGAGGAGATCCGAATAAGGTGTTATTGAAAAAAAAAATACTCTAAGATAAATATAAAAATATTTTATCACCAAAATAAATTTTAAAAATGGTAAAATAAATTTTATTAAAAAGTGTAAATATATTTTTTGGATTAAATAATCTAGATTTGGATTGGAATTATGGGGTATAATTTTGAAAGTAAAATTTAAAATTTAAAAAGAAATATTAAAAAAATAAAAATTAAAAAATTATTTTAGTCATTTCTTTTTTGGAATCTATTTTTGTAACAAAAAAATTAAAAATATATTTAAAAGATTTGTCTATATATATACCCACTTCATTTTTTATACAAAAGATTGATTTTTTATTTTTTTATTTATATACAAAATTGATTTTTTAAAATATAATAAATGTATTTGTATTTAAAACTAAATATAAATTAAAAGAGAAAATTATGGGTGGTGAATTTATTAATATAACTAAAATTAATAAACAAAAATAAAAATTAAATTTTCTAATTTATTCTTTTAATCATTAATGATGATAGTAAAAAATGTTACTACCAAAGTATTTATAATTGTTTTTAGTTAGAAGTAACTGCATTTATTTTCAATTCAAATGATGAAGTTTTGAAAAGCTTTAAGTTTTTTAATAACTTTTAGTCAACCTAAATCCAACTTGTTGTGAATC
>CAJHQQ010003276.1:0-47095 GCA_905132885.1 Moricandia moricandioides | reverse complement strand
GAAACAAAGTATTGCAACCTAAAAGTGCGCAAAATTTCTTGGGCATGCAGTGACCACCATTGTGATAGCCCGTGCCCTGATCATGCAAAACTCGTTTTTTTCTGGAAAAAATGGAAGTGGTATTTGTGACCCCCAAGTAAAAAATAATTGTATTTGCCGATATGATTACTTTTGTGTGCCTGATGTGGCAGTCCGGACTAATATGGTGCCTAAAGCCTGATACGAAAATAATGTCTTTTAACCATAGTTCCTGATATGTGATTTCTGCACTGTATCAACTTTATCCAAATATATAAGTAAAAATTAACGGTTGATGAACCGTTAATTTATTAAAATGAAATCATTTTGGATAATTTTAAGAAATTAAAAATTTACTTCTTTAAAACTCATACTCTGGTACGGATACACAAAAGTGAACATTTTAACCACTAGACTAAATTAACATTTTTATTGTAGCACGTAAATGTTAAATGATAAATATGTTTTGGTTTCATCAAATAAATATTCTCAATTTTTATTATTGTATTTTTATAAAATAAATTTATTATTATTTATATTTTTAATAATTTTTTAAAATCCTTATTTTATAAATTTAAATTAATTACTATTGATTTAAATATTTCCTTTTAGTATTATTAAAATACACATATAAAGCCAAATTAAAATGTTTTATAATATTATTAAAAAATTTAATATTACAAATGAAATATATAAAGTAAACAAAGTAATTTAGATATATTGCAATATTATTAAAAATTGAAATATATAAATTCAAAATTAACTTATAAATTTAGCTCTACACACTTAAAACAAAAATTTCAAATTTACAATATATTTCATTTAATAATAATATAAAATAAAATATCTACAGCAATAGTAATTAATTTAAATTTATAAAATAAAGATTCGTAAAATTCAATTAAAATATAAACAATTATATATTTATTTGAAAAGACTGAAACAATAAAAAATTAAAGATTTATTTGCTAATTAAAAACGTATATATAATTTAGTGTTTACACAACCAATACAATAAAGTTACTTTAATTTAGTGCTTAAGATGTTCAGTGTTATGTTTACGTGCCAGAGTTTGAGTCTCGGAAGGACCCGGATTTTAATTTTTTAGAATTATCCAAAACGACGTCGTTTTGATAAATTAACGGTTGACTAACATTATTGACGGTCGGCATATATATTGGCATGATTTTGAGAGTTTGTATAAGATTTTTGAATTTTTTAAAATTCATAATAAAATACGCATTTTTACAAAGTCTGTGAAGAAAAATGCACGATGCCGAAAGTTCGTGTTGAAATAAGCTCTTTTCCCGCATATAAGCTGTCTTGCAATGATTGACATTATAGATTAACTATCAAAGAGTACATCAAATTGATTGATAGAGGAAGTAGAAAAAACTTGTATCCTTCTTTCTTTCGGTTGAAAACAGAGGTCGTTTTCATCATCTCAATCCCAACTTAACCAAGCTGAACTGGTCAATTCTTCCGGTTGCCTAGACCTTATGTATATACGTGGGTTTCTCATGGTCCTTTAAACTCGCAATTGACAATCACAATATTTTAGATGATAAAAATAATAAAATCATTTGGTTAGTAACTTCATTGAAATTTCCGGTGAAAATGACTTGGTCAGACCTCAGAAGTCAAAACCCAATTCGTCCAGTGACATGCGATAGCTTATAAGCATACAATTTGATTATGACTTGGACAACCTAACCAAAAAGTCAAAATATCCAATCTGTTGACCGTTAAAGCCTTTTTAACTAAACTCAAATTTATGTCCGTGCATACACGAGATCTTGATTGTCCTATTCTGATCGATAGAATCAATGAACGCTTCACATATCGACGTTCCCTTATGCACTCTACAACAAGGTAAAGGCTTATTTAAACGAGCGGGAAATTAGGCTATATGCTTGTAATTTTTGGATCAGATTATTCAATTTTTATTTGAGTTGCTTAGATGAACCGTAATATATAGCATTTAGTTGATATGTATATAGGAGGACCTTGAGTTATTTCAGATTCAATGGTGATTAATATTCCTTTTGTTTCGTTTTAAGCTATGTTTTAGGATTTTTGTTGTTTTGATGTTTTCAAATTTCTATATAAAAAGTCAAATATAAATTGAAGTTTAAAACCATTTGTATTCTGTATTATGAATTTTTATTAGTTAACTTAGTTGTGGTTATTGTTTTTGTTATGGAAATGAGAGAACTGAATAAGAATTAGTAATCCATTAATCGGTGTGCAAAACTTTTTTTAATAATTATTTTGAAGCAGAGGAAATATTAAATTAGAAGAAATGAATTTATGATTATGTTGGAATGGCACAGTCTATGATGTTCATTAGCTTGGTAAATCCGAATAATTCTTTGGATTCTTAACACAAGTTTCAGTAGATGCTGTTGATATGACATTAGAGGATCAGGAAGATGCTTGTATAGATGAGAGTAGTGAGAAACATAAATTCTCTAGGGAGCAGAGAATGCTTATACAGGTGATGAATGTGAAGAGAAAAAGAGACTTTCTTTGCTTGGAGAAAGTCAATGGCGAGATGGTTAACATACTGGAGGGACTCGAATTGCATACCGATGTTTTTAATGCAGCAGAACAGCAAAAGATAGTTGATAAAGTATGTGAATTACAAGAGAAGGCGCGTAAAGGAGAACTCAGTAAGTAGAGTTAGTTTAAGGCTAACTAGAAGGGCTGGTAAATTTTTTGTTTTAATTTTTTTTTAAGAAATTTAATTTTTATATTTACTTTTTTTTTTGTAATCAATATTATTGTTTTCAAAACATTACAAAATATACATACGAATTAGAATTAATTTTTCTTTAGTTACAGTTATTGAATTTAATAGGTCTAATGATGGTTATATCTATAATAGAGTAATATTACATGTGTTTCAAAAAAAAAGAGAGTAATATTACATATTAATATGTGTTTGTTTGGTTAAAATTAATAAGAAAGAATAGATGTGAGAATAAACATATGAACACAACATTTATCAATTGGTCATAATCATGATTTAAGAAACTTTCCTTGCTTTTTTGGTTTGCCAAAAGCTTTACACAAGACTTCTCCTGTACTCTCTCCGTTTCATATTAAGTGTCGTTTTAAAGAATTTTTTTTGTTATAAAATAAGTGTCATTTTCGACTTTCAATGCAAAATTTATTAATTTTATGCTGCATTTTATTTTTCTATTGGTTGAAATATGGTTAGGTGTATAGGTAATTGTGTTTTTATATAGAAAATATGTAAAATTAATAGTTTTTTTAATCCGTATGTAAAAATATAAAGTGACACTTATAATGAAACGGATGGAGTATTTTTCTTTGTTGTAGAGCGTGCATTTACTCCTAAAGGAAAAGGACGTTCAGCTATTCAATTCGGCTGTTGTTTCAACTACCGAATAGTAAGTAGTTAAACTTGTTATTGATCTGTCTTTTTCTTCAGTAAGTAGTAGAACTCGTTCTTTGTAATAGAATCTTTTTTTTTTTTTTTGCTTTCTTCTTATTTTGACAGAGCAAAACTGGAAACCCGGCTGGGATTCTTAGACATGAAACTGTTGATCCATTACCTTCTCTTTTCAAAGTGATCATTAAAAGATTGGTTAAATGGCATGTTTTGCCCCCAACTTGTGTACCTGATTGTTGTGTCGTCAACATATATGATGAAGGTGATTGCATACCTCCTCATGTCGACAATCACGACTTTCTTCGTCCATTCTGCACTGTTTCTTTTCTTAGTGAAAGCAACATCCTCTTCGGATCAAACCTGAAACTTGAGGAAAACGGTGATTATTCTGGTGGTTCATACTCATTACCGCTTCCAGTTGGGTAAAGCATATGTATTTGCTTGCAAAAAATAAAAAAATCTTGTCACTTTCTTGAACAGTATGAAAGAAAGTCATTTTTAACTTGTTTCAGATCAGTGCTTGTGTTAAACGGGAATGGAGCTAATATAGCTAAGCATTGTGTACCTGAAGTTCCCACAAAAAGGTAGTTTTGATTGTTTTTTCTTTATTAACAACATTGTTTGTGTTATTTATGTGTGTTTTACTCGGTTTTTCAACAGAATATCAATCACATTTAGAAAAATGACCGAGTCAAAACGTCCAATCTGGTTCACACCAGAGCCTGATTTGCAGTGGATACAGCCATTGCCATTCGAGCTGGAATCGTCCAGTTCATCTGACCACGTTTATTTAGTTTCCGAAAATGCGTAACTTTATGTAAATTTCAGTTTGATTTGTGGTTATAATTTGTTGAGCAACAAATTTGTGATTATATATAATGTGAATAACTATTTTTTTTTTCACTTTTTCTTCAATGATGTGACGAAACAATATGTTCTAGGAAATCAAATAAATCGAAAATTTATATGGATTTAACCAATTAGTGGGAAATTTCGTTTTTCTATGTTTTGTCAATATTTGTTTCTTTCTCGTAGGTATGGATTTGTTTTGAATATGGTTTGATAGCTCAAGAACTTTTGGTGGAAAAAGAAACTAACAAATTTGTCACTACTTGTCAATATTTTCTATAACCATGAACTACGGTCATGGACTCATGGTAACTAGCGCAATACATGGATAACGAATAGTTATTTACTTATACTAATTTTTGCAAAACGAATAAAATTACATTTCTAAAAATTTCAGCACCAAAAATTAGATTTAACTAATAATATTGACCAGAAAAGAAAAGGAAAAAAACTTAAAACCAACAAAACTTTCAACGGATAAAAAAACTTAACCAACAAAACTTTCAATGGTAGACGCAGAAGAAGCCAGTGAAAATAAAAAGAAAAAACAAGACCGGAACCACACGTGTTTGCATGCATGCGCCTTTAAATCCGAAACATGTCTCCATTTGTTTCATCCTTTATGTCTTCTCTCTCTCTTTCAATCTCGTTACCTCATTCATCTCTCTTTCTATCTCCGTTATGGCTAGCGACACCCAACACAGACCCATGCACGGCTCAACCACCGTGCCCCGCAGCACCAACATTAACCATCCAGTCGCATCCTTCCTCCGTCAGCTACAATCAAAAACTCCTAATCACTCTGGCAAGCTCTTCGGCCTCCTTGCATTCTTCATCTCCGGTGGAATACTCCTCTTACTCACCGGAGTCACCGTCACAGCTTTCGTCCTCGGATTCATCACTTTCCTTCCAATCATCATCATCTCAAGCCCTATTTGGATCCCTTTGTTCCTCCTCGTTACAGGATTCTTGTCCCTCGCTGGAATGGTATTCGGTACGGCGGCTTTGATATCGTGGACGTATAGGTATTTTAAAGACATGCACCCTGTCGGGTCGGATCAAGTGGATTATGCTCGGAGTCGGATCTTTGACACGGCTTCTCATGTCAAAGACTATGCTGGTGGATACTTCCATGGCAAGCAGAAAGATGCAGCACCTGGGGCATGAAAAGCTTCACCCGTATACGGTTTGGTTTCATGTAGAAATTACTTTTCTGTTTTTATTATTATATTGTTTTAGTTTTATTCTCTCTTTTGGTATGATCATTAATGATGTATACTGAGATCAATTTAAGCTTTGAAATGTAGTTTTTGTATGAAATGTCACTTTAAAATAGTAAGATTTTTTTTGTTATTGTAAAATTTTGAGAATAGTTACCACGACAACTCTTTAATGGGCAATTATATTCACTAGGGGCATAGCCCCGCGCAAGCGCGGGGATTTTGACAAACGGTTGTAGAGATGGTGATGTTGAACGGTAAAAGAAGAAGAACAAAGAAAGCCTAATTTTTTTCTCTTTTGATCTATGAAAATCTAATTTATTAAAGGTAATATGGTAAGTGGATAACTTAGTAAATCAATAGAGGATGATTTTTAATGGGCATATTATCTAATAGTTTAAAATTAGATTTAACTTAATGGGCATTTTAATTTATTTGGACCGGCATATTTGGTCAAGTGTTTTAGGCTCGGTGTTAGACGAAGTTAAAGTACGCCTACAACTATGGGTGTTTTAAAATTTAATTGACAGTAACTTAGTCCACTCACTGATACAATATTCGCCCCCAGTATCTTTGGTTAAATGGTATAGTAGGGGTGGACATTTTTGTGTAATTATAGGTTTGATTTGGCTTAGGTGCGGTTTGGGTTTTAGTTTGGTTTGGTTTGTGTTTATTTGTTTTGGATTAAGTTTGGTTTGTGTGTAGTTTGGTTTAATTTCGTTGTATTTGTATTTATTCGGTTCCATTCACAGGTTTGATTCTCAAACATATAATTTATAAAAACATAAGAAATAATCATTTGACACTAAATTACTATTTTCTTCATATTTAAAAGAAAAACAAAATATGATACAAACATGTAGGAAAATAAATCAGTAAGTGTTATTATTAACTTCACACCAAATTTAAATGGCATAATTTTTTTTTTTTTGTAGTTATTCTTGATTTATGAGATTTATATATAGAAATAAAGATCAAAATAGAACTAATAAAGTTTTTGTCCCAAAAATAGCATTCAAATAAAAGAGTGTAAATCATATATAGCTATACCCCTTGGATTAATTAATCTAAACATATGATTTAGAGTTATGGGGTGAGGT
The DNA here is from genome assembly GCA_905132885.1 of Moricandia moricandioides. NCBI lineage: Eukaryota > Viridiplantae > Streptophyta > Magnoliopsida > Brassicales > Brassicaceae > Moricandia > Moricandia moricandioides. The sequence goes on along the minus strand of CAJHQQ010003276.1, from coordinate 40,490 downwards.
TTTAGAGGTGAGTTTAAAATTTTAAAAAATTAAAATAATATTGAAATTTTTAAAATTAGGAAGGTCTATTTTGGTCTTTGTTTTTTTTAAATCTATTTTTGTGACAAAACATCATAATAGTCTATTTAAGAGTTTATCTTATATATATATATATATTAGTTAATGGTTTAAAATATTTAAGTTTGATAGAATGTTTAATCAAATATTTAGACTTAAGTTTTTTGTTTGGTTTGAGTCGGTTATATTTGATTTGATTTATTTTTTTTTTGTCGAGTTTTATGGTTTAGCACCATCTAATAAGCCGCTGAATACGAAGTAGAAAAAAGACAATGGGCTTAATGCAGTGGGTGAAGTGAGCCTTTACAATAGAATTGCTTCAACACAATCTCCTGTACCTTTTTTTCTATCCACTTCGTGATCTCACAATCTCGCTGTTGAATTATCTTTTCTTCACCACTCTTTCTCTCCTTCTCCATCTATCAATGGCGGATCCTCTCTTTCTCTCCTTCTCAATCTAATCTCTCTCTCTCTCTCTCTCTCTCTCTCTCTCCATTTCATACTCATCTCAAAACACCATCTCCTCCACCAAACCACCGCCTAATGGATTACAGACTCCCACCGATCCTAGCCGCCTCCGCGAGCTCCATCTTCATTTTAATATAAGTTATTATTGGTTTCCAAAGACTATTTATCAGGTGTACATTAAAAATTTTAACACCTACCTTATATGTTTTTCGTAATTGTTAAATGTAAGCATCACCTTAAACAGATCGACTGGTAGATAAGTTCACTCTTAGTTTATTAATTTACATATACTCTTAGAACCATCAAAACAGTGGCCAATTAAAAAGACTTCTACGTTCTTCGTAATTGTTAATTGACACTTTACGGTCAATTTACAAATTACAGGAAAAAAACACAAATATCTTCTAAGGTTAACTAAAAAAATGTATAAAGTAAAGTAAAAACCGGTTTGAAGGGTGGTCCAAACGCACACTCTAAAAAAAAAGCTCACTAATCTTCAAACCCACCTTCCTCTACCTGAAAAATCCCACTGGTTTTGAAACCTTACGTGGGAATGTGTAGATCTTTGTAATGATGACAAACTGCACTTCCACTTCTTACATAATCCATTAACTTGACCTTCTCTGTGTAAAAGCCAAATGCCAGTAAATTTGCAGTCCTTGCTAAACTTACACAGCCTTAGTAAGGAGATGTTTTAGATACACTAATAGGATGTGACATTTGTCACTAAGACATCATCGGCTTAATATTTCTGATGATGCCAATAATATCTTTCCTTTATGAAAGAGAGAATAAGTTATTTAACAACAATGAACACTGAATCTTCGCTAATAATCAATGTGAATTCGTTGCTTTTCACCTTAGCACAACAGAAAAGTTTTCTTTTCAAAGGTGATCATTATTATTATACAGATGTAACAAAACACTGAAACTGTAAAAATTCTGCTACTAAATATTATCACTACTCACACAAAAATTTCATGCCAAAAAATATAATATTTAAACGACACTACTATATACAAACCAAACAAATCTCCTAACTTATCAGGACTTTAGCGACGATCGCTTTAATTCAGTGTGGTACGAAGCCGCTGATGCTGACACAGCTCCTTTGCAGCTAGCCATGCCCTGCTTGGTCCACCGGCACGGATCCATATGACATAATATTCAAATGCAAAACAGAATACTTGACCGCGTCTCCTCTGCTGCTGAAGACTTTCTGTTGCCCTCTTACTTGCTTCTCATGAATGAATATAAAGATGCCAAATCTAAGAATGCGAAGTGCACACATGAAGTGATGATTTGTGTCATCTGGGGCATATATTTATAGGATTAGACCAGAAGTTGATGAAACGGCTGGGGAGAGCTTGATGAAACATTAGGTGTAGTAATTAGAATTGAAGCTTGATATGTGGATTGAATATTTTCCCTAACTAAAACGGTAGATCTAAAGGCTGATGACTGACCTTCTAAACACACATAAGTAGGGTTTATTTGTGTGGCCATAGAATACATGAAGGCGGAAAGGGGAAGAGACATTGAGTGTTGAGCTTTGACAAATTTTATGGGCTTAATTATGTTATTTAAACTCGTTTGTATTTTTGGAAGCCCATTCAGAATCATATATATCCCATAACCCAACAAATCATATATATTCCATAACCGAACATAAAACCAGTAAACTCAATTGCAACCTGACAAAAGCTTGGGGCCCACACACATTAAGAACTGACCACGTGGACATTCTCACAAGAGAGAAAAGAGCCTCATTATATATATGATTCTGTAAGAACTCAAGATAGCCAAAATTCACCTACACACGGTGAACGGTTTTATTTGAAAAATTTCATACTATTAACTCTTTCGTCAACTATGTTTTATAAGCCTCATACTCTGAAATATAGTACAATAAAAAGTCAGCCTAAGTACATGACCGACCAAAAAAATAATATGGATAATATGGAAAATTTCTTAAAAGGTACAAGAACTTATTTTAATTTATTAAAAAATGCACAAACTATTAAGATTTCCGCATTAATATGCAGATTAATTTTGGTTTTCAATAAATACATAAATTTCTAAAATCGAGTTCTAAAATCGAGATGTTTTACATTTTGATTCTGGAGACATCAACTCTCTTTAATGGAGTGTTATAACAATGTTAATATTTAATTGAGAAACCTTTTTAAAAATACATAAATTAATTTTAATTTATTAAAATATATACAAAATATTAAGGTTTTCTAGTTAATACATCAACTAATTTTGATTGCCCTAGAAAATAGATGAATTTTTGAATATCAAAAGTTTATATCTCGTTTTTGTTGTAATTATACTTGTTGGCTGGATTTCCATGATATTTTTTTTTTACATTTGTTACAGATCTCAATATCTCTGGAAAACTTTTTTATTATTCGTAGTTTTCGACCACTCTAGAAAATATTCCTTTTGATTCACTACTTCTACTCACCCACGAATGATTTTAAAAAGACATGTTTTTGAGTGGTTAGAAAATACGACTAATAAAAAAGTTTTTTAGAGATCTCAAATTTATAACAAACGAAAGAAAAAATTAAGTGGCCCAACCAATGATTATGATTACATCAAGAATGAGGTGTAAGACCTCAAAAATTCAAAAAATTATGTATTTATAGGGCAACTAAAATTAGTCTATATACCAATTAAGAAGTTTTAATAGTTCGTATTTTTAACAAATCAAAATTAATTTATTTTATTTTTTAAAATATCAATTAAATATTAACGGCATTTTAACTTTCTATTGGACAGTGTTGATGTCGTCAAAACTAAAATGTAAAAAAATTTAATTTCAAAAGTTCATGTATTTATAGGGCAACCAAAACTAATTGTATATTACCTAGGAAGTCTTAATAGTTACATATTCTTTTACCAAATAAAAATTAGTTTGTGTACTTTTAAAAAAAAATTCCAAAAAAATACAGTTCAGATTTACACTGGTTTACATGTGTCAGTCATTTCTGTAATCTCCTGCAACAGGGCTTTTGATGTTGACACGAATCTTGCTTCACCGCAGATGAGAGTGATGATCGCCGACGGTTTGCTTCTCCCCTCGAACCACCGTTAGCTTGGGTTTGCTTCTTCTTGTACTCCATGAAATCCTTCCACATAAACCGTGTCCTTTTCAAAAAGAGAAGCCTTATTCACCGTTATATCGGAGAAAACTCAAGTTAGGTCCAAGCTTGATACCTTTTATTAACCGTTAAATAAATGCCGACTCTTCTGAACCCAACTTCAAATAAACTTAAGAGACCATCAACCACAATCATCCTTGAATTAGAAATGCTTACGTCACCGCCAACTAACGGCTAAAACCAGTAAAGACTGATTCTCGCCAAAGGAGATTAACATGACCGATGAAAAAGGTTTCTACTCATCAGTTTACGGGACTGGAATGAAGAACGGAGGTGAAAGGCATTAGATTTAACTTTATTTGATTCAAATGAAACCAAAGACAACAACAAAAGCTTGAAGATCAACTTTAGTTTGAAACCAAGTGGCCAATTGGTAAAGGGGTTTCGGCTGAAGCTTATGCCTTGAGTTCAATTTTTTTTGGCCACCCGTAAATGTTTTAAGTAGCAAGAAAACTTGATTTTTATGGGTCTCGTGTTAATTAGTCTTTGAATTTAGAAATTCTTTGGGATTCACCATAGTTATCAAAGAGAAAGAAAAAAACTTTAGTTTGATTTGAAATCACCACAAAATTTGGCTAACCAAAGAGAAAATCCGCAACCGGAAAACAAAATCGACCATCGATCGAAACTATGTTACATAAAAAAATCAGCTCAATCTCCCCTCTAAAGGATTTTGTATTGGTTAGAGGGTTAGAGAGATTTCTCTCTAGAAAGAGAGAGAAGCCCATTTCATAATATTAACTTAATTTCATTTATTTGCATCCTTTAGAAATCAAACATTTCATCCAATGGACTAAATACTCACTTTGATTGAATTATTTTGATTAACTCTGTTAAGTCTTAGGCAACGAAGAGCGTCGATTTCACTTGGAAAGAGAGACAAAACAAACACGAGAGGAAGAAAGTTTCAAAAAAAGAAAAAGAGGAAGAAACGTTGAGACAAAAGAAGAGAGAAGACGTGGAAGAGATTAGACAAGTAAAAAAGCATACACACCAACTTATCCAGTTCACTCAAGCTTGAGGAAAGAAAGTGTATATTTATTGGATATATATTTCCTATAATACTTACGATTTGATTTGGATAAGTCCATTAGACTAATCCGAATATCCGAGAAATTTAGAGTATCCATAATTCGATTTGGATTCTTCGAATCCGTAATTTTAGTATCTGGATCCAGATTCGTTCTTTCCGGGTATTCGGACTTCGGATATCCGTCTAGATATAGTGATACCCGCGGGTATCCGGATTCAGATCGAATAAAAATAAAAAATATTTTAAAAATACCAAAAAATCTAAAAATAATACATAAATTAATATAGAAATTTTATATATATATATATATATATATATATGTGACATATACTATTACTAAAATGAAAATATAATCTTATAATACTTGTTATATATAATATTAATATATCAAATATAATTATTAAGAAAATTACAATTTTAATGTATTTTAAAAACATGGATCCAGATATTCGGATCTTGATCCGGTTTGGATGGATCCGATATTTTACTATCCAGATTCGGATCTGGACACTCTGTATATTCTATTTTTGGAGTGGAACCGAAGTGGATCTCGGATCGGATCCAGATCCCGGATAATAAGTCCTAGGCCTAGTCCTATATAGTTTAGATAGCTTTATGGTCAAGTTTTTCTATTTATGTTTGGCTTTGGTGTTTATCATTCTCTTTGTATAAATACTCTTCACTCGACATCAATAAAAAACAAGTTAACTTTGATCCTAAACTCTATTGTCATGGTATCAGAGCACAAACAAAATTAAAATAAAAATCCTTCAATTCTCATGTTGATCTTGGAATACATCGCAAGACCATCACAATATTTTCGTTCTTGTGTTTCTTGATTTGAAGCACAAGTCATTCATTCAACGATAAATAAAGATTCTACACGATGTCGATAACCCAAGCAACCGACGATATCAAATACAAAACAATCTCACCATATGACCTATCATCTAATGATAATCCTGGAGCTGTTATCTCTCAACCACTCCTCAATGGATTGAATTATGATGAATGTGCCATCAAATTCTGTATGGCTATTCACTCACTAAAGAAGTTTGAATTCCTTGACGACAGTCTTCCTAAAACGACTTTCAATTCACCTTACCTTGAAGATTGGATTGCCAACAATCATCTCATTGTAGGATGGCTAAAACAAAAAAATCAAAAATCTGATAATCTATTTCAACGCGGAAAATCGCAAAAGATATGTGGGACATAATCAAGAAACGTTACTCAATCAAAAGTGGAGAAAGGCTTCAACAATTATGGATCGCACTCGCAAACTACAAGCATGACGGGTCTCATGTAGATGAATACTTCGGTCGTCTCACAAAATTTTGGGATGGGATCACCGAATGTATGAATTCTAAGCAATGTAGTTGTGGCAAGTGCGAATGCGATCTAAATTTATAAAGAGAAAAGGAAATTCTGAAAGTTCATGATTTCCTAGCAGGTCTTGATGAGTCCATACATGGCGTCATATGGTCTCAAATTTGTGCAATTTATCCTCTTCCCGATCTTGATAGTGTCTATCAAAATATCTCCTAGAATAGATCATTAAATCGACATCAACACCAAAACCTTAAGTTATGAGCTTTGCATCTCAAGCCTGAAATTCAAGCTATTCTCGACCAAATATGACATTCAAACGTGATATTTTGTGACCTGGAAATAAGGATCCCACTTGCCAGTGTACCGTCTGTGGACGCACGTTTCATGAAGCCTTGGGATGCTTTTCAGTTATTGGATATCCAAAGAGAAGAACGACCCAAAACTAGGAGTTCTAACCGCAATACAGCAACCAAATAAAAAAAATACAAGCAATAACACTAATGGACATGATTGCAATGTCATACCAAAGACCAATACAACCACAATTGCTAAAATAACTCCAAAGACAATTCAAGCGGACGTAACAATCACTGATGAAGATTTTTTGGGTCTAATCGACATTACTGATGACCAATGGAACATCATCCAAAAGCTGCTCAACGAAGGCACAACAACAAATTCTGTGAAGGGTAGACAAACGATTGGGGTTTGGACACATGAGCCACTCATCACATAACGGGGCATCTTGATCTAATGGAAGATACTCGGGATATTGCACCCATTTCTGTTCATTTTCTTTTATCTGCATGATCTGAAGCCATGGCCTCCAAACAAGGGAAAATTAAATTAATATCAAAACTACACATATACAATGGGTATTATGTGGCTGGCTTTCATATCAACCTAATCTCGTTTGGCCAGCTTGTTACTGATAACTATCTTGTTCGACAAGTTACTGATAAACTTATGATCTTACATGACCCTACCTCGAGGACACTGATTGGAGCGGGTGAAAGAGAGGGAGGGGGATTATACCGGTTTTGAGGAATAAAGTCTTTGTGTCGCTCAATACTACTGTTCTTGAAGATTCAATATTATGGCATCGTCGTCTAGGACATCCTTCATCTCGTATTAAGAACACATAGTTTTCTGTTCATCTTATTATAGACATATGATATTTGTTTTAGATCCAAACAAACTCGACTTAGCTTTCCCGATACTATTCATAATGCTAATATTTTTTTTTTTGATTTAATACACTGTGATCTCTGGGGGTGATATCGAACAATGGCAATTTATGGTTCTTAGTACTTTCTTACAATTATTGACGATCGGCCTCGAGCAGTATGGCTTTATTTGCTACCATATAAGACAACCGTATCACAACAAATCAAATATTTCTTGATCCTGATTGAAAGACAATTTTCCAAGAAATTCAAGACATTACGAAGCGAAAATGGAACTGAGTTTATGTGTCTCACACGGTTTTTCAAAAAACAAGGGATTATCCATGAAATGTCTTGCGTCCATGCACCACAACAAAATGGACGTGCTGAGAGGAAACACCTCATATTGTCAATATCGCACGAGCTTTACGTTTTCATGTCAGGGCTAATGTGTGTTTGCTTCTAGACATCTTATCAATCGCTCACCATCACCCTTGCTTGAAAATCTACGCCATATGAGATAACCTGCGCGTGTTTGGCTGCTTGGCATATGCACATAACAAAGAAAATAAAGGAGATAAATTTGCTTCACGAAGCCGAAGATGTATGTTTCTTGGATGTCCATCAGGCACTAAGGGTTGGAAACTGTTTGATCTTGAGAAAAAAAACAGTGTTTATATCACGAGACGTGGAATTCCAAGAAGAATTTTCCATACTCAGACACGATTCCTGCAAACCATATCGAAGAACGTCTCATACTGTAACCTTCTGTACCAAAAATATCAAACGATGATCATTCAGAAACTGAGGATCCTATTACCTTGACTACTGAGCCATCTCCCGAAAATTCTGCATCTAAGCTACAGTCTGATGGAACGATCAAACATCATAACTCTCATCTTGTCGTCTTAGGAAATAATCAAAAATAAGGTAAGAACAACGCCGAAACCTTTTCTCTAGTAGCCAAGATGACAATGGTCCATTTCTTTCTAGATATCCCAACAAATATGAACCATGAGATTCATCAGATGGATGTTCATAATTCCTTTATTCGTGGGGATCTTCAAGAAGAAGTATAAATTAAAATCCTTCTTGGATTTTCTAAACCGAATGATACTCGGGTTTGTCACTGACAGAAATCTTTATATGGTTTAAAACAGTCACCTCAATGTTGGTTTGCCAAACTTGTTGAATCTCTTCTGAAATATGGGTTTGTTCAAACACTTTCGAATCATTCCTTGTTCGTGTATTCTCGCAACAATGTCACACTTTGTATTCTAATCTACGTCGATGATTTAATAATCTCCGGTGATTCATCTGATGCGATTACAGTATTCAAAGCATATCTTCTACGTGTTTACGCATGAAGGACTTTGGAGTACTAAAATATTTTTCTGGGATTGGACGTGGGTCGAAGCTCTCAAGGTATTTACTTATGCCAATGAAAATATACTCTTGATATTATTACAGAGTGTGGTTTGCTTGGATGCTAGCCGTCCGGATCACCTATGGATCAAAACCATATACTCACGAAATCTGAAGGTCCGTTTCTAGCTGACCGGGAGCAGTACCATCAACTTACTGGCTGACACATTTACCTCCGACCCGGCCCAATACGGTTTAGACCTAGGGTTCCCTGCAGTTTCTTATAAATAGAGATGCTGCTCTTCTCTTTTGTCTCTTCCCGAATATGAAGCGGAGCTCTGCAGAGAATTACCGGAGACCGAAAACCCTAGCCGTCGCCCCTCTTTTTCTTCTCGTGTGCAGCCTTTCTCTCTTCTCTCTCAGTCATACTCGCCATCTCTCTCTCTCTCCTAGCCAGTGCCGTGTGTGGTGGTGGCTGTGGTGATAGCCGCATGGTGTGGTGGTGACCAGATCTCATCTCCTCTGTTCTCTTGTTTCCAGATCTAGAGTAAGGTGAGGTGATCTGAACCCAAATATCTTCTCACGTCATGTATACTCCTTCCTGTTTGAACTAGGGTTTGGTTAGACCCTGTTTGAGAGTTAGGTTAATAGATCATATTGGATTCTAGGTTGATAGATGAATGAATCATGATAGATGAATGTAAATGAATATTACAATTGGTATCCAATGTGAATGATGGTTGAAGTGAATAAGATGTACAATTGGTACCAATGTTATGAATGAGTATGTGAAGTGTATTGTTTGAGACACCGATAATGGGTGGCGTCTAGTGAGTGAGAAGGAGTCTAAGTGTAACTGAACGAGTTAAAGTGAGTGAGAAATGTGAAATTAGAATGAGAATGGAATGAGAATGAGAATGAGGATGAGAATGAGGATGAGGATGAGAATGAGGATGAGGATGAGAATGAGGATGAGAATGAGAATGAGGATGAGAATGAGAATGAGGATGAGAATGAGAATGAGGATGAGAATTAGAATGAGGATGAGAATTAGAATGAGGATGAGAATGAGAATGAGGATGAGAATGAATGAGAATGAGGATGAGAATGAGAATGAGAATGAGAATGAGAATGAGAATGAGAATGAGAATGAGAATGAGAATGAGAATGAGAATGAGAATGAGAATGAGAATGAGAATGAGAATGAGAATGAGAATGAGAATGAGAATGAGAATGAGAATGAGAATGAGAATGAGAATGAGAATGAGAATGAGAATGAGAATGAGAATGAGAATGAGAATGAGAATGAGAATGAGAATGAGAATGAGAATGAGAATGAGAATGAGAATGAGAATGAGAATGAGAATGAGAATGAGATTGAGGATGAGGATAAGAATAAATTTGAGGATGAGAATGAGGATGAGGATGAGAATGAGAATGAGGATGAGAATGAGAATGAGAATGAGAATGAGAATGAGAATGAGAATGAGAATGAGAATGAGAATGAGAATGAGAATGAGAATGAGAATGAGAATGAGAATGAGAATGAGAATGAGAATGAGAATGAGAATGAGAATGAGAATGAGAATGAGAATGAGAATGAGAATGAGAATGAGAATGAGAATGAGAATGAGAATGAGAATGAGAATGAGAATGAGAATGAGGATGAGGATGAGAATGAAATTGAGGATGAGAATGAGGATGAGGATGAGAATGAGAATGAGAATGAGAATGAGATTGAGAATGAGAGTGAGAATGAGAATGATAATGAGAATGAGATATTGTGTCAATGAACTTGTATGTTGTCCTGATTGGACCACCAAGAACGGGTGGGAGTCTAGAGTGTAGGATGTGTTTGGACCCGTGGGACAGTAGCCTAACAAGAGGTACCAAGGGGAAGTGACGAGAAAGGCAGTGTAAATTCGGTGACCGCGAAAGGCGAGATATAAAATGTGAAAGGGCACCATAAGATCGAGTCAATGCCAAGTCATGGCATAAATATGGCTATTAAGACCCGGATGGCAGACACAGCTGGTGGGCCAACGAGCTGCAACTCGGATAGTCATATAGGAGGCTGGGGTGGGTACAAATTCCCAAGAGGAGCACCCTTCCAGGTCATGCCGGAACATGGACGGACGTCCATAAACGGTTATAGGTCCTTACGTCTAGGTGCTTGGAGTCGGGTCTGTCTTGTATGTCGAGTCGGTCAAGTATAATGAGTTTGTGTGTAGAAATGACTGATTTCATTGTATTGTGTGATCTCTAGGTTGATAGAAATGCATAGAATTTTTTTTGATTGGAAATGGTGATGTTAGATTGTTCTAGAATCCATATGATTGATTGTAGTGGCTAGCCGGCCCTCTTTCCCGCGTCACCCAGTGTAGAGTGTCGTGCGGAGGATCTGGTGTAGAGTCACTTCACTGAGTAATCCAATTCCTCATTCTCTCCCTTTCCATTTCCATGTGCCCATGACTGTAAGTAGAAGTATATGGATACAGGTGTGATGGTATTTCACAGAAGGAGTGCGTCCGTCGACTCTTAGGACCAGTAACAGGACACGTAGGGTTGTCTAAAATGATTAGATACATGGCCATTAAACCCGCTCTGTAACACCGGTCCGACGCCAGGGGAGCGGGATGTTACAATTAGTATCAGATCTAGGTTAAGATTCCTTAGTACTATCCTAAGGGGTCGGCATTTCCGACATTTCAAAACCTTGATATAAAAAGAAAAGTTTTTGTGAAAGTTAATAACACCAAAAAAAATTATGAAAGTTTTCAAAATCACCCACTATATCTATACTTCTATTATGGTTGTGATCAGATCTTTAATTGAAAGATGTTTTCGCTTGATCATATCGAGTGAAGGATGCCACGTATGCATTACAGGCGGCGGGGTACTCGGGAGTATGCATGTAGACTGCACAGTGACGCAAACGGTAACTGGGTGCTTCCCATGTTCACGGATCCTGAAGAGGCTTAGGGAGTTTTCGTTTGAGTACCCGCATGAGCAGACTAAGGGGCGTAAGGTGTTGATGCCACAGTTTCAAACGAAGGCTGCGCAGAGGCGCATACTGCATGGCCATGGGACATTTCATCTCTCGCCCGAGGCTGGGCCGACGCCGGCCAAAAGGGGTCGAGGCCGCCCAAGCAAGCCAAAGTTGGGACCCGGGTTGGGTCGTGAGGGTTCATCCGAGGAAGAACCCCCGAGGAAGCATGGACGTCCGTGTAAGACACCAAACACAGATGAAGATTCTTTGAGAGTGATTATTGGGGCGTGCCAATGTGAAGCCGTGTTCCAGATGACTCAAGGGAACCGATCAGTTGTTGGATACACCAAGGATTTCCTGATCAAAGCCAAGTTGTGTCAGCCGAAGAGTGCAGAAGCGTGGTGCAGGTGGTACATAAATGACCTTTGTGGTGGTATTCAGGCCAAGTTGACTGGTGTCTTGGAACCTCTTGAGTTCGCTCTGGTGATGCGGATGGCCGGCCTGGCAATCGAATTGGAGGAAAATATTGCAGCCAAGTTGGTGGACCTTTCGAGTTCTGAGGAAGAAGACCCAGAGGACGGGCCGAAACTCGAAGATGATGAAGCGAAGCCTGCAGCTACTAGTGCTGACGCGGTTGGTCCTGGATCTGAGGCCGACTGTGTCTCCCGACACCATAGTGGCTAGCTGAGGCTTTAGGATCATTTCGCAGGAGTACGACACGTGCATTCTTTATTTGATTTATATATTGATTGTTGGCTTTGGTGTTTTCCCATTGCTAAAGGCATTATGTGATTGTACAAATGTCTTGAGATTTTTAAACTATTATAGTCTTACCCCAATTCTTTTATAAAATTCATTTGTTGGTTTTTAAAAGATCAAAGTTGTTCTTGCCTTGTGTGCCTCCCTTGAATGATGTGTGATCGTGTGAGTCCATTTCTATACCGGATGTTAAGCTTGGAAGTTTGGATCTTGGAATTTGGGGACGAATTCCGATTAATAGGGGGAGAACTGTAACATCCCGGTACCGGGACCAAATTTTTTTTAAGAGAAATGGGCTTCTCCACGGCCTAATAGGGTTTAGACCTAGGGTTCCCTGCAGTTTCTTATAAATAGAGCTGCTCTCCTTCTCTTTTGTCTCATCACGAATCTGAAGCGGAGCTCTGCATAGAATTCTCGGAGACCAAAAACCCTAGCCGTCGCCCCTCTTTTTCTTCTCCTGTGCCGCCTCTCTCTCTCTCTCTCTCTCTCTCTCTCTCTCTCTCTCTCTCTCTCTCTCTCTCTCTCTCCTTTTTGCCATTGCTCTCTCTCTCTCTCTCTCTCCTAGGCGACGCCGTGTATGGTGGTGGTGGTGATAGCCGCGTGGTGTGGTGGTGACCAGATCTCATCTCCTCTGTTCTTTTGTTTCCAGATCAAGATCCAGATCTAGAGTAAGGTGAGGTGATCCGAACCCAAATCTCTTCTCACGTCATGTATACTCCTTCATGTTGGAACTATGGTTTGGTTAGTCCTGTTTGAGAGTTAGGTTGATAGATCATAATGGATGCTAGGTTGATAGGTGAATGAATCATGATGAATAAGAACCTTCACACTGTTTTAAAGGACTTAATGGACTGCCTTGTATTGATGTGGATGAATGATTGTTGATTGATGACTGTATGATTGGTTGTTATGATTCCTTGTGATGATTATTGATGAGATGCTAGGTTGATAGAAAGAACTGCATGCCTAGGCTGATAGATGAATGTAAATGAATATTACAATTGGCATCCAATGTGAATGATGGTTAAAGGGAATAAGATGTACAATTGGTACCAGTGTTATGAATGAGTAAGTGAAGTGTATTATTTGAGACACCAAAAGTGGGTGGCCTCTAGTGAATGAGAAGGAGTCTAAGTGTAATTTAACGAGTTAAAGTGGATGAGAAATGTGAAATGAGAATGAGAAATAAGAAAGAGATATACTCTCGAATATGCTATATCAAAGTGTTCCCAAGATATTAACGATAAATGCCATGGATAGGTGATAATATGTTCCTTGACCACACCTGCTAATGCCATGCCCGTACTGAATTCTCTCTTTTCCGGAGATATACCGTTGAAGCTTTGAAGTTGAGTTTTGGTGGGATTTTCACTACATTGGCTCATTTCTTCATTGATATTTCGCTTATGGGCCTCATTTCTTTTACTTCTGCTAAAACCCACTATAAGAAATATGGGTTTTATTAGCGGACGTTAAATGCTATGAGATCACTACCATAGCGCTCCTTAAAACGCTCTGAGATCGCCCGTCATAATAGGTCCGACACTTTCGATAGCGAAACAGTCGTATGCTATATTAAAATAAACAACAATAGCGGTGTTGTCTATGCAATTGTTAATACTTATAATAACGATATACAAATGTTATTAAAACTCATTAATTTGATGTTACCTATACAAAGATAGCAATGACTCATGTTATTAATTTATTTTTAAATTATCAGAAAATTTATTAAAAATATTTACGAATTGATTTTATATTAAAAAAAATATTTATTTATTAAAATCAGTTTTACAAAACTAAACCTGACCAAAACCTAATCCTAATTTTACAAAACTAATTAAGCCAAACCAAAACCAAAACCAAAACCTAATATTACAAAACTAAAACCAGTCATCTTCTTCTTCTCCAAGCCCAACCTCTACTCCTTCGGCTTCACGGATGTCTCCACTTCAGGCTTCACCATCGACCTGAAAGATATCTTCCGGCTCCACAGCTTCTCCTTCTCAGCGTCCTAATACACACAAGAAGAAAACCGAAGACCAAAATAGCTCCATAAAAACCAAAAATATTATAATTAAGCAAACAAATTCTGGATTACCTCAATGAAGTTTTAGTATACAGCTAGAAACAATCTTTGCACATTAGGATGTTTCTGATCAAGCTGAAGCTCCTTAGAAATTATCTCCAAGCCATAGTGCTAAAAGGCAGAAGCATCAGCACAAATGTCTCTACAAGCACACAAATATCACAAGAATGTAATGTAATTCCTCTTACCATATAGATAAGCCCTGCGCTGCTGAGTTTGGTATTAAACTGATGACCAAACACTTCAGTGAAGCCTTACTGGTGATGGTCATAACGTTCACTCTCAGGATCATACACACCACCAACATCAAGAGTCGCATCAAGTTTCTCCAAAACCTTGTAACCACATCACTAACCAATCAAGATTGTAACTTTACAAGCAAAACAATACAAAATATACGACCTTAAGCTATTCTCAGACCCATTGCTCCAGAATTTTCAAAACCCCAAACTGAATCCAAAGGTAGAAACTTTGCATAGATAAACGTTCAATTAGATGGTATAAAGGCCGAATCGAACCTGATGATCTCTGGTATGGACGATCTGGGCACATCTTCTTTTAACTAAGAACATAAAAGCAACACTGGAATCAGAACACAGAGAGAAAGAGAGAAAGAGAGAGAGAGATAGAGACGAGGCTGGAGACGCAGCTCTGTAACACCACTTCTTCTCCTTCCATGCTCCTTCTTAGATCTGTAAACAAAACAAAAATCAATTACAAGTATACAGGAAGACGAAGAGAAAGAGAGAATAGATAAGAGGAAGGTGAAGTGGGTTTACCTGTCATGGTGGTGAGGAGATCAAACGATCTCTGAGACGAGGTCTGGTGGAGAGATTAACGAAGAAAAAAAAGGCGGAAACAAAAGAGAAGAGAAAGGGACGGGAAGAACAAAAGAGAAGAGATTAGGGAGATAGATCTTGTCCATTAGATTTAGGTTAATCCAACGGCGGTTGTTGAAAAGGGCTGATCCTCAACCTTCTATATTATTGGTCAGCTGTTTTAACCAATCAGAAATTTTAGTTACTTTTCTATTCTATTTTGTTTTAATACACAAAGTATTAATGATAAAATTGTAATGTACATAAATTATTTGAGATAAAATTCAAATATTTACATTTGAATTTAAAATTTTAGTTTTTTAGTAATGTTTGGGGTTTATAAATTGAAATTATAGTTTATGAAATAGATTTTAGGGTATAGAATTATGAAATAGAATTTGGGGCATATAATTAAGTATATAGTTTTAGATTGGATATAAATTTTGAAGTTTAGGTTTTATGATTTAAGGTATCAACTTTAAACTCATTTTTTCTCTAAACACATTCTTAAAACTTTAAATTCATGGTATTTGAAACCCTAAACTCTAAATTCATTCTTAACTTCCAAATTTTTTAAACAACCTAAACTCAATCTTAAATGTAAACACAAACATTATTCATACATTTTCAAATCTTATACCTAACCCTCGAACATTTATTTCTATCTTTATCTATAATCTAAAATCTAAAAACCACTCACATACCTTTATAGTTTAGGGGTTATAGTAGAGAGGTTATGTTTAGGGGTTATAATTTTAGGGTATTAGATTTATGGTGTAGATTTAAGATTTAGCATTTAAGGTCTAGAATTTAAATGTGTGCTTATATTTTTTAAATGATTTAATTTTGAGTTTAAATTTAATATTGAAGTTATATTATGAAATATTGAAGTTTTGAAGTTTATGTTTAAGGATTAGAGTTTAAACCCTAAACATTAAATACAACTCTTAAAATTTAAATATTTTCTTATTTTAATCATTATTTAAATTTTAAATTCAAAATTAATATTTTATATTCTAACTTTAAAATTAAATCTACACCCCAAACCCCAAACCATAAACGATACCTATATCATACCCTAAATTAATCATATATCTTAAACTCTAATTAAAAATCTTTAAACTCTATTTTTATGATTTAATTTCAAATTTTAAATCTAATCTGAAAGTTTAATATTAAATCTAATTAAACCCAAAACACTGAACTCCAAACCCTATAATTATATATATATCTTAAATTTATTTAAATAGGTACTTTATATATAAACGATAATTTGATTATTAAATATAACATTTTATATAAAATTTTAAATTTATTGAGCAGTCATAAAAAATGTTATTTACAAATCAAAATTTTAAACATACCCTTTATAAATATCATTCTTTTGTTATCCTCCTCCATTTTCATAGTTAAAAATATATTGCATAAATTATAAATTGTTGTAATCTGATTCACATAAGCCATCAATTAGTCATGTGCATCCAAAATATATATAAACCAAACAATAGCCATGTGCATCAGCATGAACAAAGCTAGACTTCGAACCAGCAGCTATCTCATCGACATCACATGTTACAAGAGCGAGATCAGAGTAATGTGCATTAGCATGAACATCCCTTTGCTTCCAACTGAGATTACTGAGACTCTTATCCACCAACTTAGACTTTGTGTCTTGATCATTCCTCTGTTTCAATCATCTCAATGTGAAAAAATAAGAAACCGAACATGTACCTAGCGCAATAACTTGTAAATCTTACATTTTTTAGTTGAAGAACAATGGTTTCTCCTTCCTTTAAGTTGTAATTGATAGATGAAGTGTTATGAGTGGATTTGAGATATTTTACATTTACTATAGCGTTTACTTTTGGATCTACAATGGTAAGACACCTACACTTAGCAAAATTAACGCGGCTAAAAAAATAATTTTCCCTCGATAACAAATATAGCGTTTAAATTGATAAAACGCTATTAAAAAAAGCAACTGTCAATATACAATAGCATAACTGTAATAAACGCTATAATCCGATGCTATTAATACCCACATTTCTTGTAGTGACCCTTCAGTTAACTGGGGAGATGAAGTTACAAGTGATCTGCCTTACTAGTACTTAAACTCACTATGTACATTTTTTTGAGTTAGAGAAAACGATTGTCAAACCGTTTATGCTAAAAACAATTTTTTCTTCAATCACTTGATATATCATGGTTTTAATGAGTTTTTGACCTTGATATAAGTCTTGTTTTAGAGTCTTTTATTTATGTTTTGAGTCTTTATCGAGTCATTGGAGGTTTAGGTACGTTTTGGACAATAATGAAGATCTTGTAGAACTTTGGAGCTTGAGAGAATTGAAGCTAAAAACATCAAACTGAATTCAAACTTCTGGCATGGTGTCAATTGACAACCACCAATAGTACCGGTCCACACCCATCGTGGAGGAGTAAATCAATGAGTTTTTATCAAATTAAAAAAATTGAATAATAGACTAAAGTTTTCCTTATTTACAAACAAGTCTCTGACTTATTTTAAACCTTTATCTATTATTTTAGATCCATTTTTAGGCTACATTTTATTTCATACTTGGAGAGCTTTTTGCAGAAACATATCAGAACTCTTTGTAGAGAGAAGATTTCAAACTCTCTTATTTCTCTCTTTTATTTATTAATGCAGTTTATTCATAATATGATTTGTGTATCAATGATAATGTCTGAGTAATCCACCTATTAGATTTATGATTTTTCAAGGATTGATGAATTGTTATATTAATAGAATTGCAAGTGTAATCTTATATTCTTTAATAGGATTCTTTTTATTGTTAAATTTGACTGACAACCTGAACTCTAGGTCATAGGATAATTGGTAGACACGAGAGTGTTATTGATTGCTTGAACTAATCTTATATGAGCTAAATATCGATTTGCAAAGATATTTGGTTTATAAATTTAGTGAACTTATCAAACATGTTCTAATGTTTGTATGAACTGACTGAATTTATAAAGAGATTTGGTATTTTAAGATCAAGACATAGATTATTTCTGAAATGCAGTTTTGATTCACTTGATTATTGTGATTTGAGTTCAAGAATAATTCTTAATAAATCCTTAGCAATGTTTTGATCTGCAATTCTGATTTACTAGAGAATTCCCTTGATTCTAGTGCCTTTCTCTATTCGTTTACAACCACTTTTACTTTTTGTCCTTTATTGCATTACATCTATTATTACTGTGTGGCTTAATTCAAATACTAAAATCTACTTAGTGATCCAGAGTCTTTGTGGATTCAGTCCCTAAATATTGCATTGCACCTCTAATATTGTAGATTAGCTCATAGGGTTTATTTGAGCTTATCAAATTTTGGAGCCATTACCGGGGATTCTTGATTCACCATTAGATTAGATTTCAAATTTAAACTAATATTTTTATTTTATGTTTACTCACAAGTTATATTCTCTTTCTTGTGACTATCAGGTATATGCATCAAAGCAACACGAAAACGCAATTATAACACACCAACCGAAAAGCAAATAAATCTATTGAGATGGTTGATCCAGTCATTTTAGTGGCTGATGCTGAAGGTGTCTTTTGAGACCATGAGGGTCATGCAAGAAACAAATCATGCCAGAAGATTGACGCAGAAGGAAATGGGATCCCTAGTGAGGTGGTTGTTGTTGAGATTGCTGGGAATGATGAATCCGTTCATGAGTGAACAATTGGAGACTACAGCAAGCCTAATTAGTTTTATGCTAACAGGTTAGCGATTAGACCTCCTGCATTCAAGAGGAATGACTTAGAGGTGAATCTTGTGTACTACACTCTTGTGGGTCAACACCCTTTTCATGGCGTTCCTCATGAGCATCCTTTGGATCACATTGAGAAGTTTTAGGATCCAGTGATGAACATCAAGCTGAATGGTGTCTCTTGAGACTATCTTTTCTACAAGTTTTTCCTATACTTTCTTTTTGGGGATGCAACTTATTGGCTCAAGTAGTTTCAGCTATGATCCTTGGCAACTTGGAAGACACCAAGAATGCATTTCTCAACAATTTTTTTGATGATGCAAGGTTAGAGGGGATGATAAACAAGATCTCTATGTTTTCTCAGGCTCTTATTG
The DNA here is from genome assembly GCA_905132885.1 of Moricandia moricandioides. Taxonomy (NCBI): domain Eukaryota; kingdom Viridiplantae; phylum Streptophyta; class Magnoliopsida; order Brassicales; family Brassicaceae; genus Moricandia; species Moricandia moricandioides. The sequence goes on along the minus strand of CAJHQQ010003276.1, from coordinate 21,136 downwards.
AAACATTTAAGGTTTCTTGGGTGAGATTGAGAGCATACCAGAGAGATTGCCCACACCATGGTTTTAGTGAAGTTCAACTGCTGGGCATCTTATTTAGAGGCCTAGATTAGAGTTGTCAAATGACTTTGGATATTGTAAATGAAGAAAAAATCAATTCCAAGAGTCCAAAAGAAGCTAAAAGGCTCATTGTAAACTTGGCATCTAGCAATAGTACTAGGATTGCAGATCTTCATAGGAAGAAACTAGCTGGAAAATTGGATTGAAATCAGATTGCTGAGGTGAAAGCTAAGCTTGATTTTTTTCATAAACTCCTTATGTGTAAGAATCAAGTTCATTTTGGGGCAGAAATTTAGACATTTGAACCAACTTAAGAATCTGAAGAGAAAGATGTCAATTATGTCAATGGAGCTGGTTTTCAGGGTTACATTCATATATTTTCAATTCGAAAAGTCTTTCCAGAGCAACAATATCTTCACAAGGAACTATAGCTCTTCCATTTATTATAAACCTTTTGCATCAACTCCAAAAAGTAGGATGAAAATCTAGGATGGATCAGATCTTGGAAGGACAACAAAAACAGGCGGTGAAATTCAATAAGAAGATGGCTTCCATGTATAATGATCTGCAATGGGAAGTTTGAAGATCTGAACACTTAGTCAAGAAGCTGGATACTCAAATTGCAAATACTGCTGAGTTTGTAAAAGGAAAGAATGAATGCTTCTTGGAAGGACAAAAACCAAACCAATATACTTTGTCAATGGCATCATGGTAAGGGTTAAGATCAGCACAAAATTGTGGAATTGAACGAGATAAATGAAGCTGGTTTTGGAATCAATCACTCAGTGTTGATCGACACGCAACCTCATTGTCGGTCGATGCCCTAAAAATCTTCAGAATATCGAGTTTTGTTAGAGAGAAATCGATCATGATCGATATAAAACATAAGAAGTGATCAACACTGGAAACCGGTGTCAATCGCCACCCTCTCAGTGTCGATTGACAACCTGCAGGGAAATGAGCTGAAATCAACCACAATGATAAAATGGTGTCCCCGCCATTTAATGGTGTCAATCAACACTCATGTAGTGTTGATCGAGACCCTGCATGGATGGGACCTTTTGTTTCTGAAATGCTAAAACCTGTAGAGGTGAGGGTATACAAGCACAAGATCCCATATCCAGCAGTATCAAAGTATCTGAAAGAGCCTATCAGTGCAAAAGAACTAGCTGGTCTCCACAAGAGGGTGAAAAGGATTCCTGATACACTCTCCTTTGAGGAAGCTTGGGATGATTTCCGCTTGGGTTAGTTCTTCAAAAACACTAGTGATACTATGGAAGATGTTAAAGAATTGTTTGATAAAGTTAGAAGTGCACCTTCAAGGGTAAATAAATTGATTAAGCTATAATATCTTGGAAAGTTTGTGGTTCCTTGAATAATATCAGAAGTTGAATTCCCTGATGCTATATGTGATACATAGTCTACACAGTATCATATCTAAGGACATTTCTAAGAGAATATATCTTTCCATAGAAGCTTCTAAACTGATTTTGACCTTTGCAGACTTCTCTACAAAACTCCACAAGATACTATCAACAAGTTCGATGTGCAAGTTGGGAATTGCATTGTTCCTATTGATTTTCATGTTTTGGAGATGCGAAGTGGTTCAAATATGCCTCTGATTATGGGAAGAGCAATTCTAGCTACAGTGGGTGCAGTATTTGACATGTGTAAGGGCAGAATCTCCTTTGTAAAGATTGATGAATGTATACTACAAAGTTCTGCCACAAATAGAGGTATGCATCTAGCTTCCTACACTGATGTGTATGAAACATTTTCCTGTAGTGGTTCCCTAGAAAAACTTACGTGATAAGAGCAATGCCAAAGAATCCATGATTAGTGCTTCCATAAGCTTGGGGGAAAGAGCATGAAGAAAATGAAATACAAAAGGTTCAAGGGCAATCCTCACTTGATATTGGTCCCTCAAAGCTTCTATGAAGGTATTATTGAGTACAAGCTGCAAAGCATAGGAATTTCTCATATTTTGTAAAGTTTCGAGTGGTGCTCACTTCTGAGTTGAAGGACAAAGGGAAGAATTTTGTGAAGGAATTTATGAGTAGTGTGCTGAAATTAAAGATATTAGACATTGGAGTTTGTTTTGGAGCAAGTTCCGATTCTCATCAAAACAGAGTATGGCCTCCAAAAGTCGAGCTAGTGACTTAAAAGCGTTTAAAGGGAGGTATAACACTAAGGATAATATTTTTTAGGTTTATTCGATTTCTTTTCGAGCAAGTTCCCATTTCTCTGATTTTTTTAGGTTTATTCGATTTCTTTTATTTCTTTTCACCTAACTAAGTCTGTATAACACTAAGGATAATATTTTAAGTCAAGAGAAGGTAGTTACTGACATTGTGTCTATTTTTGAGTGTCATTTGTCATTTTATTTAGTCAAAATCGAGGCAATTGGAAACTATGAGCTTTTATTGGAACTAACCATCTAAATTTTACCTTAGCACCATTCTTTTTAGCTATTGCTTGCATATCATACAACATGGAAACACCAAAATGGGTTGATATGTCAGTAACATCCATGTTTGTGAGAGTGTCCGAATGATCCAAAGCTGACCTCTAAACATTAATCTACTTAATTTTCTTGTCTTTGGGCTTGGTATACACTGGATTGATCTGTCAGTAACATCCATGCTTATGAGAGTGTCTGAATGATCCAAATATGACCTCCTACATTAATCTACTTGATTTTCTTGTCTTGGGGCATGGTATACACTGGACCGGATTTCTCGTTCAGGTATAAAAAGACTAGTATGTGTGAGCATAGTTCTCTTCTCTCTTCCATTCACTATAAAAATGAAAAAGAGAATAAAGGTAAAAAAAACGTGAATCAGGTGCTTCGTGGTGACCATCATTAGTGCTTGTATCTTGTAGAAGTCTGTCCAAAAAAACTCAATAGATAAAAAATAAAATAAAATGATACCTTGCAAAGTAGGGAGAAATTGAATGAGTGAAGTGAGAAAAGAGAGATGAAAGGAACAACTGTAAAACTGTCTATGTGATCAAAAACCTGAAATGGGTAAGAGTCCATGTATCATTTGATCGCTACCCCTCGATGAGACTGCATTTAAACTCTTAAATGAGTTAAGTGATGATGGATTTTGATATTTTTATGAGCTGGGGGCTGAAATTGTTAGGTTTCTAATTTGGGGTCGAGTACATGAAAGTATCTTCTAAGGTTGGTACTAATTAATGTGACTTGCAACAGGTAATGGTGAAACTGATGTTCCTGAGGATACGTGAGTTCCTACTTTTTCAAATATCTTTCACATGTTTAGTATTTTGCTTTGCTTGAAGGCAAGCAAAAGTTAAGTCTGTGGTAGTTAATATATAAGGGCTTTATGGGTTTTTGACCATGATATAAGTCTTTTTGTACGTTTTTTATGTATGTTTTGAGCCTTTATCGAGTCATTGTAGGTTCATGTACGTTCGGTACAAAAATGGAGATTTTTGAGAACTTTGCAGTCGAACTATTGGCTTGGTGTCGAGTGAAACCTACCAATGGTTTCAGTCGACACTCATCGTGTATCACAAAACGATGAGTTTTTATCAACTTTGAAGAATTGAAGAATGGCCCAAAGTTTCCCTTATTTTCAAACTAATCCCTAACGTGTTTTAGACCTATATATATTATTTTTGAGCCATTGTGATACATCCTCTAATCTGACTATACAATCGAGTTGACTAAGTTTTCTGGTTCCACCGATGGTCGAACGGTTGTGGTCAAAAGATGATCCAATTTACACCTGACAAAAAAATATACGAACTAGAATATGAGATGAAATGATAAACAGAAAATAAATATGAGTGAAATAGCAAATGATGAGGGATAATGGTCGGATATGAGTGATGAAGGATCGATGGTCGAATTATCGATGATATGTGATGGTGAAGGATGATGTATCGAGAATGATAGGATGAGGGAGATGGGATCGAGTTTCGGTATGTGTGTCTATATCTCAACAAGATCAGTGGATGAAATGATGAACGATGATGGAATCAACTTGATGTTCGTGTCTCTCTCTCAAGTTAGATCGATGGATGGAAGATGAATCAAGGTCACCACAAATTATATGGAATCAGAACATGATAAGATAAGAGTTTCTCTAAGAGCTGCTTCACACACACACACACACACACACACACAAGAGAAAAGCTTAGGGATTCTTTTATTTTGCAAGAAAGACCGATTTTATATCATAGGGGCAATAAGTACAAAACCACTTATAGGGGATTTATAGAGTATTCGATGTGGTGTGCCCTTCTATGGGTCTTCAAGCAATACATGGACCTAAAGCAAAGGCTAAACAAGGGTCTTGATTATTGGACTCGATAAATGGCTAAACAAAGGCCTTCTAGTTTTTTTTTGCAAATAAAAGAAAAAAATCATTAGAAATCATAAGGAAAAAAGTTTTAAATTATTTGAATTATTTCCTTACTTGGTAGACATGCTCCTCATCTTTAGGTAAGTGGATCAAGTGCATTTGGAGCAGAGGATGAACTTGGAAAGATTGTGGAATAGTAAGTCCGGTTCAGTTTGGGGCGATGGTTGAGAAGAGAATTGGAGCAGCTTGATTTTCGATCTTAATTGAACCAGGTTGATATTGAAGTAATTGAACAACGTGATCTTCAATAAGTATCTGTTAGGTTTGGCCTTGGTCTAGGTTTCTTGTACAACCCGGGTAAACCCATTACAGTGACCCTCAAGATCCGGACTGGGTGGTCGTACCACGTCGAACCAGGGGAATTTCAACTTGGATGGTTGCATCACATTTTTAGGCTATAGTTTATTTTAGACTTGGTGAGCTTTTCGGAGAGATATATCATAACTCTTGTAGAAAGAAGATTTCAAACTCTCTTATTTCTCTCTTTGATCTATCACTGCAGTTTGTTCATAATATGATTTGTGTTTCATTAATTATGTAAGAGTAATTCACCTATTAGATTTAGGTTTTCAAGGGTTGATGAATAGTTAGATTGATATAACTGCTACGGTAATCTTATATTCTTCATCGAGATTATTCTTAATGCTAGTTTTGGATTGACAGACTGATATCTTAATCTTAGGATTATTGGTAGACACAAGAGTACTGCTATTAGGGCATCTCCAACCACAACACCAAATTTGATGTTAAAATTACACAAAATTTGGTGTTTCTGTGTTAAATTTTATTTTTCATCTCCAACCATCGCACCAAATTCTACACCAAGAAAATATTTTTATTATTAACTTTTTAATTTTGATAATCTAATACATTAGTTCTTTGTAATGACTAATTATATTTATTACATTTAGTTTTTATATTTTTTATTAAAAATCGGTAATTTTATATTCTTGTTTACTTATATATAATTTTTTTAGTTAATTTGTATACTTAGTTATCTCTTATATATTAATCCTGGAGCATCCTCGAGCATTACAACATGTTTTGGTAGCCACGTGTCATCATTACGATGATTTTTAGAATCCTTAGAAGAATAGGTTGGTTAATCTAAAATATATTATATTTTTTATTAAACTATCAATTTAATTAATAGTATATAAAAGAATATTTTCATTCTTTCAATAAAAGCTACGAAATTAATTAATATGGTTAACTAATATATGAAAATTAATGATTTGAATAATAAATATTTGATGACAATTTTTGTATCCTCCATCATTTTGTTTAATTTTATATTCTTAAAATAAATTAAACAGTTACATTAAGAATATAATATAAAATTTTGATTTTTTCTTATATGCTATAATTTGATTTTTTTAAAAAGATTATAAATTATTAAGACTGTTAAAATCCACACTGAAATTTAGGAGAATTGCTAAAACCAACCTAAATATTCAAGTCAAACCTATAAGTGTATCCCATTTTCAGTCAAATGCAAAACCAACCTACATGGGTGATAAAAATACTATTTAACCCTTATGATCAAATAAAAAAACAGAAATGTATTTTACGTTTCTATCATTTGTTAGTCTACACGTAACAGAAAGAAGTCTACATAGTTGTAGACCTCGTACGAAGTCTATTCATTTTGTAGACTTGTTATGTAGTCTATACCATAATTTTATCTAATAATTTAATTTTAAAAATGTATAAAAATAATTGTTGTAATATTTTTAACTAATCATTAATATAATGGATAATATGAAGTAAAAAATTAAAATTTTATATAATTAAACATTTTTAAGGAACATATACTAATTTGGTAACCATGTCTTAAACAATGTTCATGGGTTAGAAACAATAGGTTGTAACATGTTATGTCTTCTAGTAGTAGATTTCATAGGGTTAGATTTTAGATTTTGATTTTTTGGTTTATTGACTTAAATATGCTTATTAATGTTTAGTGGTTTACATTTTGTATAATTTTGATATTTGAAAGAGTAGTTTAAACTTTTTGATGATCAAGCAAAACATTTAGGGTTTGAGATTTGTGGTTTAGGGGTTCGTAGACATATCATAAAGTCTACATATATGTAGACCTTTTTTCAGTCTATTCGTATTGGTGTTTAGAAAAAAATCCTAAATTTTAAATTAAATTTAAATATTCATGAAAAATGTTAAATCATATATCATGACTATAAAATTAAAAATAAAAATAATTAAACATATTTAGTAAGTCATATATTAAATTTTGTAAAAAATAAAGGAAAAAGATAAAAATCGTTGTAGTCTTTCTAAGGCCACCATTAACAAGGTTGCCTAGGGGGGTGCTTAAAGGGTGAGGCCCACTAGCACCCCCAAAAACCAACTCTTAAAACTCCCAAATAAGCACTCCTTTTCCTTTGGTTCTTGCACTGTTCACGGGTCCCACTGACACGTGGCGGCCCGTGATTGGTCTGCTTTTAATTTTTTTTTTTTTTTAGAAAAATCAAAAAAAAAAAAAATAAGCACCCCATTTGGGGTGCTAGGGTTGCTGATGCTCTAAGAAGTCTACACACAATTTAACCTAACCGGATTTAACCAATATAATTTTAACTAATCGAATTAAACCAAACCTTCTTTAACCTAACCAGAAAAGTTACCCAGTATATAAATACGATTTCTCAAGCGTTTTGGGTAAATAAATAATCTTTGCCGTATCTCTCTCCAGGCGATTTCCGGCGAGATTTTCGGCGAACTCGATCCACACCGTTTCCCATCCAGTCCGTCTCTGTCCGCTCCGTCGCTATGGTAAGTTAAATGTCTCGGCTTTAACTCTCTGTCGATAAAAAGTGACCACCTTTACCCTTTTCTCTTTTTAGATTTGAGCCGGCGACTTCTAAGGAACGGCGCTTCTCGTCCAAATCTCTGCTTCCGGTCAGTATCATGGCTTCTACTTCATCTCTCTGTCATCTCTCATACCTAGCCGGCAAGGGACTGTGCTTCATCTTTCCGACGTACGTCTCTCTGTCATCTCTATCTCTCGTTTAACTAATAACCTAACAAGCTCATCCTTGTTTACTAAACTTTTAGTTTCTTTTGATTCAGATCTGAGTCTGCGAGTCTTAGATCCATTTCTCTAACGAGCGGTTCATCCCCTTTAATCCATTTCTCTGCTTCCAGTCAGTCTACTTCATTTTGAAGTGTAGACTAAAGTTTTTTATTTGTAGACTGATGTCTTGAATTTGTAGACTGATGTTTTGAATTTGTAAACTTCTCATGTAGACTGATATTTTGAATTTGTAGACTTCTCATGTAGACTGATGTTTTGAATTTGTAGACTTCTCGTGTACACTGATGTTTCAATTTATAGGTTTCTCGTGTAGAGCTCATTTTAAACTGTATACTCCTCGTGTATACTTCACTTGTATAATTCTTTGTTTTTGTTTTTTTTGGTGCAGGTTACAAAATGGATAAGCTTGATTTCCTACCGAGGTTGTATATTTTAGGGCAGGAACATGTCCCGTCTAAAAGCATTGCTTACTACAGTAATGACAACAAGCTATTCCCTACTCTTAAAAATGTACTCGACGAAAAGGAATAGGAGGAGTTCAAGAACTGTGAGTAACAGACGGTTGTATCAGGCTTTTGTACCAGATTTATGGTTGTAACAAACTTGTGTAATTTTCTTGCAGCATACTTAAGTATTGGTCTTCTTTTACATAAGACTTTTACAGAAGTCTGCTACTCGACTATCTATCAAAATATCATCATTTGTATCAGTATAGTACTCTTTTTTCAGAGATTTTAACTCATATTCGACCAAAAGTACAACTCCAATACAATCGAGAGACTTACATATTAGTCTTCCTCTATAAGAGAATTAAAAAGAAGTCTACTTTCTATTAAGAAGACTATCACGTTGGTCTGCACGACAAAAAGTAACATTAGAACTCAAAGTAATAGAAAAATTAAGACCTACGATTTCAACAAAAGTTCATCAAATAAGCAACATCCAAAGCAACAATACAACTAATAAGTTCAATACATAAGACATAAGACAACATCCAAAGCAATAAGACACCATCCAAAGCAACAATACAATTGATAAGTTCAACAAATAAGAGATAAGACATAAGACAACATCCAAAGCAGTAAGACAACACTGGTTTAACCTGAGCAGTTTGGATGTGACCCGGTTGTTTGCACTGGGACAATTAACGTAGACTTACTAATATGTCTACAATTGTTACCTAGCAATATAGCAAAATCAAAAGTATTATACTTTCATAATTACAACAGTTTTTCTATTCAAAATCACTCAAACCCATTAGGATTAACTATTACACACTTTCAAACGAAAAAATCGTGAAAAAAATTAATGCATAATACACAAATTAACTTTTAATGTATATTTCAAAATAGACTCCATGTTCAGTCTACAAGGTGGTAGACTTTCTTTTCAGTTTACATCAGTAGACGGTCAGATAGGTCTACTCTTTGGGTTAGTTTTTGCAATTGACCATTTTACGGGTTACTTTTTATAGTTGAAAAAAGTTGTGATTTTATATAAGTAGACTTCCTTTTCAGTCTACAACTTTAAAAATGTCAGTTTTCGCTATTGACCAGAATTTTCCAGGATTTGACTTTCAGAAGTAGACTTAATATACAGTCTACATGTTTTAAGTTTTTTGAATGAGGTTAGTTTTGCAATTGACTATCTTTGACTTTTTAGGGGTAGATTGAAATGAACGTCTACAGCTTTGCAGACTTCGCAAGAAGTCTACTCTCAAATCCGACGAGTCAGTTTTGCATTTGACCAAAATAAAAAATAGACTTCACGCGTAGTCTACATTTTTTTCTGGAAGAGAAGACTGCATATGAAGTCTACATTTTTAAAAAAAAAGTTAATTAATTTTAAAAAGTTTTAGTCAAACACAAAACTAACCTTTTCAACGCAGTCAAAGTTTTGGTCAAATGCAAAACTGACCTTAAGTAAACTTCTTCGGCAGTCTACACTTCGTAGACTTACGTTGAAGTCTGCTTATGAAAAGTCAAAAGTTCAGTCAAATGCAAAACTAACCTCTTTTGCGTAGTCGTCTTTGTAGGTCTACGTAGTTTTTTTGTTTTTGTTGTCAAAGGTTAAGATGTAGACTGTTGGGGAAGGCTACGTTACAAAAAAAATATGTTTAGTCAATTGCAAAACTGACCTTTGCGTTGACAAATAGACTGCATTGTACGTCGACACAAGGGCGTAGACATATAAAACAGTCTATTATCGCGACACAGATTTGAGAAACGACGTAAACCATGTAAATAGTTACCTTTTTTGCGGTGTGAAGCTCGTTTCCAGCCTTTTCAACGGTCCAAACTTCAATAATGACTAAAAGGAAGCATTTTGACGATTCACAAGTGAAAAAACATGAAATTGTGAAGTTTGTGATTATGAAAATGAAGGTTTAAGAGAGATTTTTAGATGAAAATGTAGAGAAATGAGAGGAAATGAAGATTTGCTTGTTTAGAATGAGAAAAAAGTGGTTGAAAATTAAATTCTAGAGCTTTAAGAGATAAAAAATGGTGGTTCATGGTGGTTGAAAATATTGATGATGGCATAGTTATAATTAAGACGAAATGTTTAGGGTGTATTTGGTTTTTTGTATATTTCGAAATTAATAAATAAATAAATAATAATGGCAAATTTGAAAATAATTCAAAAACCTAGGGATATTATGGAAAATTCATTGATAAATAGTAACTACAAAAAAAAGGTTGGTTTTATGTTTGACATAAATATTTAGGTTAGTTTTGAAAAAAACCCTTGAAAGTTTTGTGATCAATGGTTTAGCAAGATCCAAATGATCATAAAATCATATAAATATGAAGTCTCATTTAATATATTCAGATTATATATATATATATATATTTATATATATATATATATCGCTTAAATTAAAATATATATCATATAAAGTACATAAACACGTTAATTTAGAAATTTGCATTGAGTAGGAAGCCTCAATTTATAAATATCCATATTAAAATATAATATTTTGTTACAGTAAATATGAAAATGTTAATAAAATCATATGAGTATGAAGCCTAAATTAATAAATATTTATATTAAAATATAAACTATATCTATTTCAATATCATTTAATTTCATTATATACCATATAAAATAAATAAATGATTATTTTTATTTTTTACCAACAAAAAAATATTTTAAATAAAAGGAGGGATTGTTTATATTTATGTGCTTACTCCAATTTAATTATATACGTAATAGTTTTTTGTTTCTCAATTATTTAATATATTTATAATTGCATAATACATAAATGAACACAAAAATAATAATATGTATAAATAATTTGTACACATAATTAATGTTCATTCCGAGCAAGCGCGGATCTAAAATATTATTTGATCATATCATTTCAAAAATACAATTCTTCATATCGAAATGAGATGGTTAATTATAACATCCGGATGATATCATTCAAGCCCAATGTAAATTAAATAGGTTAAAAAAAAAAAATATCACAAACATGACCATATTCATCAACCTTATATTGACGGTTCATGACTATAAATTTGGAGACTTATGACATGATGGTTGAACGATCAAATTTAGTATTCAACGATTATTAATCTATAAATTTCACTCCATGCATATGCGTCGGGTAATCACCTAGTTTATTTTATTTGTGAAAGCATTTTGGCCTAGTGGTCAAGTTTTAAAGGCTTCGACACCCAGGTTTGACACCCATGTCTCGGGTTTGAATCCTAGATAACGCAATTTCTTGCAAATTATAGGATGCAAAACTTATCAGAGGTTCCAGAGCACTGCAGGCAGAGCTGTTCGTTGTAGTCTATGTTGTGGAGAGAGCATGTCTATGAGGATGTCGTACATGCATAATCGTCCATCGATCAAAGTGTTTCTGAGAGAACTTCATCGTGGAATCATTATTCATGGAGTCTTTCATCATATTGGATAAGTTGCAAGCAGTTGATCACATATGTAATATAATTAGAAATTATATGATATTTTAATTGTGTTACCTAGTATTAAAAATATTTTATTTAAATTTTAGTCAAAATTAAACACTTATACATTAAAAATGATTTTTTTTTATTTTGTTACAATTTAATGTATCTGACAATACTCCTTTTATTATATTATTAACTGAAAATATGAATAAAAACTAACTAATAAAACTCATCGATCTTTAACTAAATAAAAATTATAAAAATACATTATTTTAATATTTGATGCGATGAATAGTGTCCCCAAATTTGGTGTAACACTATTCACACTGCACCAAATTTGGTGGGATGGTTTCACTTTTGGTGTCTCATTGGAGATAAAATTACACCAAATTTGGTGTTTTGGTCTTAGATGAGCTAAATTTCAATTTAAAAGAGATTTGGTTTAGGAAATCATATTCTAGATTTAGATTAATTCAACCCTAATATTTTCTTAGAGAAGAAGAAAAATACTAACTATGATCCATGCTTGAGTTGGTTTGATATTGGATACAATTTACCAATTGGCTTTTTCTTCCCTTGTTCCTTTATACTCCTTCCGTTCCGAAAAGATCCATATTATAGCAAAAAATATTGTTTTATTTTTTTTTTTACATTTTCAGTGAAGTAGTTAATGCTAAATTGTAGACTTTTATCAAGTTATTAAAATTTTATTGGCTATAAATTATGGGGAATAGTAAATTACAAAAAAATATGTAATGGTAATTTAGATTTCACATGTTTTCTTAATATGAGTAAATATTCTAAAACATACATCTTTATGAAACAGATGGAATATATGATAAGTGATATTTGAAAGAGAAGATCACAAACTCTCTTTTCTATTATTATTTCTAGTGAGTTTATTTGTTATTGTTGTTTATACCGACATCAAAAACTCACATGCAAACAACCACCATAATATATGTATATATAGATGTTATTGTACCCTTATGATCACATCTTTTCATTGTCTCTTTATGATCATACACTTTCATTTTTTTCTTTATGATGACACCTTTTCATTTCTGCCTTTCAATTAATGGACACAAACTTACATTATATGTGATCAACATATACAAATAGTTATAGTAGTGTATATATATTTAAATAATATATTTACATTATATGTGCTTATATTTTTGGCTCGCCAAACTGTATATATTGAACTCAAAGGTAATTAATTTATTCTTCACCACTAGTCATGCATTTAAGAACCATGATATTTTGTATAATAATAAAAGAAATTGAATAAGCTACCAAATGGTTTAAATCCATGTAAGTGTATACGTTAGTGATTAGTTCTAACTTGTAAAAGCATCTCCAACTACATATTTCTTACTCAAAATGAAGTATGGAGTAAAATCATCTCCAACAACCAAGTAGTGGTAGTTTAGTGGTAATTTTTTGGGGCTCGGTGTGTACCCACATTGGCTTTTGGTTTCATTCTCTCTGGGAACTAAATTATCACTACTTGACCAGTTTGGACTTGGGCTTCGGCCCAGGTGGTTAACACGGTGGTCTGTAACAGACTACCGCTCAACTCCCTGGCATTAGTCGGAAGATATCCAAAACTCGGGACAGAAAGTGTGATACGCTTTCGGGCTAGTCCATTCTGTAATACTAAGTATGTTCTTCTCAGGGCCGACCAGATCATTCAATAGGGCATATCAAAAAACAAATATCTCCAACAATTTTTTATTTTCCATCCATATTAGAGTAAACATTATGATTATTTTATAAATAGATTAGAAACATAAATATTTTATAATATTTTGTTAATGATATGCAAAATTATTTTTAGTCATTTCCAGAAATGAAAATTTTCACTTTCGTGATATGAAAAAATTACCCAATGATATTTTCATGTTTTAGTTGTTAGAATTGTTTGTAAAACTTATAGATAAATTAACATTAGATAGGAATTCTCAGAGTATACCTTTATTTGGTCAATACACGCCTCTGCATAAATATAGAGAATGAATTGAATAAAAAAACATATGGTAATGGAGAAAAATAAGATTATTTGAAAAATAGTTGTTAAGCTTTGTTATTTTTCTGAGAAAAAAAAAAGATTTGTTTTCTTTGTTAAAGTTGAAGAAACCAAATACATTGGTAAAACTCATATTATACTCAGCTAGCCAAAGATCGTAGCGGTTAGCATTATCATATGATACTATGGTCTATAGAGCTCAAAATCCGATAATCAAAACGAGTATTTAATCATGACTAGATAATTTTTTTGCTTATTGTTGAAGGGAATATTAGTAATTATTTCACACTAAAAACAAAATATAAACCAAAATCTGGCATGCATGAGAAGTGTCTAGTTTTAACGCTCATGCATTCAGTAATTGATAATTAAAAGACAAAAGCGACATCAATAAATTTACTTACAGAAGTTCTAATCAGAACGTCAGTATTAGCATCCAAGTTATTAAGATCAAAGCTAATCTCCATACCAGAATTTCTACCTCCGGCCACAAGAATATTTTTATCTTTAAATTTACGTTCAGACTTGTACTGACTCGAGTGCCCAATCTCACTACTGAGAGTATCAAGCCCTTTCACCGCCAGAAGATACCCATCTCTGTTCTCACAGATACTGGTGTGATTTTGTGGTGGATGCAACTGGAGAGAACAGAGATGGTTATATTCCAGCCGTGAAAAAGATTGATACTTTCGCTGGTGACATTTTTCATTCGAGTCAGTACAACTATGGACGTGAGTTTTAAAATAAAAATGATGTGTCTGAGGGGAAAGTTTTGGTCTGCAGATTTTCTCTGATTAGATCTCCAGTAAAGTAAATTAATTAATGTCGATTTTGTTTTTTAATTATTAGTTTCTGAATCAGTAAACGTCAAAGCTGCACACTTCTCTTGCATGTCAAATTGAGGTTCAGATTTTGTTTTTCGGTGTGAAATAATTATTTATATGCCTCTCAACAATAATTGATATTTTATCCATTCATGGTTAAAAGCAAGTTTTTATTATTTAGTTTTGAGTTCTATATCCATAGTATGATAATGCTAATCTCAATGATCTTTGGCTAGTTTAGTAAAAATGAGTTTTTTCAATGTATTTGGTTTCTTCAACTTTAAGTACGAAAACAAATCTATTATTTCTCACAACAATAATAAACGCTTAGCATCTAGCTTTATATATTTATATATATAAAAAATTCATATGTCGTTTTACTTAATTCATTCTCTAAATTTATGCAGAGGCATGTATTGGTCAAACAAGAGGTATACTTAGGAATGTCATTGCTGAAGTATTTTCCGGTGAAAATTGTTGAAACATTGGGGATGTTGAAGGCTAAGGAAAATTTATTTATATACGGAGATCTCTCCAAGTATGGACTTGTCCGACCAAAAAAGTTCTTTCGCCACCGAATTCTTTCTAAAAGCTTCAGCAAAATCAAGTACCTTTTATTGTCCATAAAATTATTTTTTTCTTTGAACACATTTTATATTAAATTTCTTATCAATTTATTAATTTGATTGCATATAAAATGACTAGTGTTAAATATATTCAGTAAAAAATTAATTTATACCTATATGAAATGAAATATAAATATATACTAAGTGAAAAGAAGAAAACATATTCGAACAAGGACAGAAAAGTAAAACAAAAAATTAAAGGAAAGAGTATAAAATTAAATGTAAATTATCTATATGTTTTACAAAAAATCTGACAACTATAACATGAACTATTGTGTATCTTTCTTATAAAAAAATCTTTATTTATGGAAATTGCAAAAATATTCTTAAGCATATCATAAAACTATTATAAAATATATATATATATATATATATATATATAAGTTTTTATTTCTTCATTTTAAAAAAATTATAACATATTATTTTAATATAATATATATATATATATATATATATATCTTTAAAATAAAAAAATTAATCTATTTTAGTGTATTAGTTTTGTTTTATTTAAGTCTTATTTTTATTTAAATTTTGAGTTTAATTTTAATTTTAACTTTGATTTATTTGCATCAGAAACTTAACTTTAATTGAATTCTTAGGGGTCAATTACTTAATGAGCATTCCATAACTATAATATCAAAGTTTTCTCTGTAATACCCATATACTTTAAATGGCCATCGAACACCTTGGATAACAAACCTTTCGTTTGCGGATCCGCTATTATTATGTTTGAGATCAATATCTTTCAACACTCTTAAAAAACCAAATATCATTCTCCACTATGATCACTGCAATCACCAAGTTCAAAATAGTGGGGATTGTTAAGCCGAAAAAATGAATATAGTAGCGATGAGTAGTTTGACCTCTAGTTTTTTAGTTATACCAAAGATGTGCTTATATTCTTAGCTCACCAAACAGTATATATCGAACTCAAAGCTAATGGATTTACTCTTTGCCACAAGTCATTTATTTAAGAACTGTGATCCTTTGTATAATAATAAAAGAAATTAAATAAGCTACCAAATGGTTTTAATTCCATGTATGTGTATAATCTAGTGATTAGTTCTAACTTGTAAGAGAAGCTCCAACTCCATATTTCTTACTCAAAAATAAAGTTTGAAGTAAAATCATCTCTAAAAACCAAGTGGTGGTAGCCTAGTGGTAATATCTTGGGGCTCGGTAAGACTATTAAAAATAGTTGTTAAGCTTTGTTATTGTTCTGAGAAATAAAATATTTGTTTTTCTTGTTAAAGTTGACGAAACCAAAGATATTGGTAAAACTCATATTGTACTAAGCTTGCCAAAGATCATAGTGGTTAGCATTATCATATGATACTATGATCTATAAAGCTCAAAACTCAATAATCCTAACCATGACTGAATAAAATTTTGATTATTGTTGAGGGGCATATTAGTAATTATTTCACACAAAAAAAAAAATCTAAACCAAAATTTGGCATGCGTGAGAAGTGTCAAGTTTTAACGTTCGTGAATTCAGTAATTAATAATTAAAAGACAAAATCGACATCAATAAATTTACTTGCAGAAGTTCTAATCATAATGGCAGTATTAGCATCAACATTATTAAGATTAAAGCTAATCTCCATACCAGAATTACCACCTCCGACTACAAGAACATTTTTACTTTTAAATTCATGTTCAGACTTGTAAGAACTCAAGTGCACAATATCACCGCTGAAAGTTTCAAGTCTTTTCACCGCCGGAATATACCCATCTATGTTCTCAACAATACTGGTGTGGTTTTGTGGTGAATGCAATTGGAGAGAACAGAGATGGGTATATTCCAGCGGTGAAAGGGATTGATACTTTTCGCTGGTGATATTTTTCATTCGAGTCAGTACAAGTATAGATGTGATTTTTAAGGTGAAAATTCTCTTGTGTCGGAGGTGAAAATTTTGGTATGCAGATTTTCTCTGATTATTCCAGTAAATAAATTAATTAATGTCGCTTTTGTCATTTAATTATTAGTTTCTGAATGAATGAACGTCAAAGCTGCACACTTCTCTTGCATGTCAAATTGTGGTTCAGATTTTTTTTTTTCAGTGTGAAATAATTACTAATATGGCTGGAGACAATAATTGATATTTTATCCGTTCATGGTTAAAAGCTCGTTTGTACTATTTAGTTTTGAGTTCTATATCCATAATATGATAATGCTAATCGCAATGATCTTTGGCTAGTTTAGTAAATTGAGTCTTATCAATGTATTTGGTTTCTTCAACTTTAACAAAGAAAACAAATCTATTATTTCTCAAAACAGTAATAAATGCTTAGCATCTAATTTTATATATATATATATATATATCAAATTTTGATATGTTTTTTTATTCAATTCATTCTCTAAATTTATGCAGAGGGATGTATTGGCCAAAAACAAGGTATACTTGGGGATGTCATTGTTGAAGTATTTCCGGCGAACATGGTTCACAATTGTGATGTTGAAGGCTAAGAAAAAGTTGTTTATGTACAGAAATCTCCCTCCAAGTATGGTCTTGTCCGACCAAAAAGTTCCTTTCACTTCTTTACCGGAAAAACTCCAGTCATCGATATGAGAACTTTCTAAAAGCTTCTTGACGGCAAGATTAGGTACTTGTCCCTCAAAAAACAAATTCGTTTAACACATTTTCCATCAAATTTGTTATTCATTTTTGTTAATTTGATTGCTTCTAAAATGACTAGTGTTAAATATATTCAGTAAAAAAACTTAATTGTTATCTATATGAAAATGAAATATAAATATATAATAATTGAAAAGAAGAAAACATATTTTAACAAGGACAGAAAAAAAAAGAAGAACAAAATGAATTAAAGGAAAGAGTATAAAATTAAATGTAAATTTATCTATATGTTTTAAAAAAAAATGTGACAACTAGAACATGAATTATTGTGTATCTTCTACATCGAAAAACCTTTATTTCTGGAAATGGCAAAAATATTCTTAAGCATATCATCAAAACTATTATAAAAATATATATTTTTGTTTGTTTTTATTTCTTCACTTTTGATATATCAAAACCTCACGGAAACTTGATTCTTCCAAAAACTGTTAGTATAATAAAGTGTAAAACAAGTAAACATCATCACTACCTATTGATGCACTATAAGTTATTAATGGTGGCAGGCCCGGCCAGTACTTTTCTGGCATGTAAAGCAAATATTATAAAAGCTGCCCCTATGAAGGAAGTAGAAACCAAACTCACACCTTCAAAGTTAAATGACTTGCGTTCAACCACTACACTAAATGAAACTTTATGAAAAAATTGATTCCCTTAAATTTTCTTTCATTTTGGCATCTAAAGCTCTTGCTTTTCGGACTTTAGCCCAAGACCGGCCCTGAATGGTGGCATAAGAAGCATCGAAGGAAAAACATTGAAATTTGAAAATGGACTGAAAAAAGATGTTATTGCGTAAAAAAATCTCCATCTGAAATTGGTTAAAGATATCCCCAACTTTTTTTACAAAAAGTAACGTAACCGGCTGAATATATATTATAATGGCTAAGATTTTTTGAAATTATAAATACATAACTATGAATATGTGGTGATGGATAATGACTTTCCTAAAAACACAATGTCAGAGCATTGGAAAGGAAAGAATCATCTTTTTGTGCTGGATTTTTGAAGAATGGGATCGTTGGAGCCGCCAAAAATACTATGTCAGTCGCCCAAGACATAAAATCTATCTTGACAACTACCAAATATTAAAGAATTTTAGAAATAAATTATGAACCATTATTGTATTGGTTTTGGTTGAGTCTAGTTTTCCATCTTAGTGTTTATGTTTGTAAGTCTTTTTTCTATGGGTGAATCACTAAAATGGTGGCATATATTCATATATTGTAAGATTAAAAATGTGTCTTTTTATGAATAAAAACTATGTTTGATCAGCGGCAGATTCTGAAACTGAATTTTATTTGGGGAAAATAATACAAATATGTGAAATAAGTTTATCATATTTTTTTAAAAAATATATATTTTAGATATATATATATATATATATATATATATCTTAATGATAAAAATACTCTATTTTAATGTATTATTTTTAGTTTTATTTTTATTTTTATTTTTATTTAAATTTTAAATATAATTTTAATTAAAATTTTTATTTTGATTTTGATTTATTTTCATTGGAAACTTAAATTTAGTTGAATTCCTAGGCATCAAATTCTTAATGTGCATTCCATAACTATAATAGCAAGGTTTTCTCTGTAATACCCATATACTCTAAAAGGCCATTGAACGTTTTGCATGGTAAGCTTTTAGTTTGCGAATCCGCTATCATTATGTGTGAGATCAATATCCTTCAACACTATTAAAAAAAAACAATATCATTCTCCACTATGATCACTGCAATCCCCAAGTTCAATATAGTGGGGATTGTTAGGCCGAAAAAATGAATATAGTAGTGATGAGTAGTTTGACCTCTAGTTTTCTAATTATGCCTAAGATGTGCGTACATTTTTGTCTCACCAAACAGTATATATCGAACTCAAAGCTAATGGATTTACTCTTTGCCACAAGTCATTCCTTTGTATAATAATAAAAGAAATTAAATAAGCTATCAAATGTTTTAATTCCATGTATGTCTATACGCTAGTAATTAGTTCTAACTTGTAAGAGCATCTTCAACTCCATATTTCTTACTCAAAAATGAAGTTTGAAGTAAAATCATCTCCAACAACCAAGTGGTGGTAGCCTAGTGGTAATATCTTGGGGTTCGGTGTGTGCCCACAATGCTTTTGGGTTTCAGTCCATATGGGAAATAAATTAACACTCCTTTGCCAGTCTGGACTTTGTCTTCGGCCAGGTGGTTAACATGGTGGGCTGTAACACACGATTGGTCTACCCCTGGAATTAGTTAGAAGGTATCCCAAACTCGGGTCAAGCAGTATGGTAAGCTTTCAGACTAGTCCATTTATAGTACTAAGTACGTCCCTCCTAGGGTCGACCGGATCAGCCCATAAGGCATATAAAAAAATCATCTCCAACACTACTTTATTTTCCATCCATTATGGAGTAAAAACTATGATTATTGTTGAGGGGCATATTAGTAATTATTTCACACTAAAAACATCTAAACCAAAATTTGGCATGCATGAGTAATGTCAATTTTTAACGTTTATGCATTCAGTAATTAATAATTAAAAGTTAATTGCAGAAGTTCTATAATGGCAGTATTAGCATCCAAATTAGTAAAAGATCAAAGCTAATCTTTGTACCAGAATTTTTACCTCCGACCATAAGAACATGTTTACCTTTAAATTCATGTCCAGACCTATACTGACACAAGTGCACAATCTCGCCGCTGAAATTTTCAAGTCCTTTCACCTCCGAAATATACCCATCTATGTTCTAACCAATACTGGTTTGATTTTGTGGTGGATGCAACTGGAGAGAACAGAGATGGATATATTCCAGCTGTGAAAGGTCTTGATACTTTTGCTGTGATATTTTTCATTGGAGTCAGTACAAGTATGGACGTGACTTTTAGGTAAAAATGCTCTTGTGTCGGAGGTGAAAATTTTGGTATGCATATTTTTTCTAATCAGAACTATGGTAAGTAAATTAATTAATGTCTCGTTGTCTTTTAATTATTAGTTTCTGAATGAATGAACGTCAAAGCTGTACACTTCTCTTGAATGTCAAACTGTGGTTCAGATTTTGTTTTTTTTCAGTGTGAAATAATTACTAATATGTCTGGCAACCATAACTGATATTTTACCCATTTGTGGTTAAAGCTCGTTTTTACAATTTAGTTTTGAGGTCTATATCCATAGTATAATAATGCTAATCGCTATGATCTTTGGCTAGTTCAGTAAAAATGAATCTTATTAATATCTTTGGTTTTTTCAACTTTAACAAAGAAAACAAATCTATTATTTCTCAAAACAGTAATAAACGCTTAGCATCTAACTTTAAATATATATATATATATATATATATATATATATATATATTAAATTTTATAAGTCGTTTTATTTAATTCTTTCTCTAAATGAGGGATGTATTTGCCAAACGAGAGGTATACTTTGGGATGTCATTGCTAAAGTATTTTTCAGTGAAAATGGTTGACACATTGGTGATGTTGAAGGTTAAGGAAAAGTTATTTATGTACAAATATCTCCCTCCAAATATGGACTTTTCCAACCAAAAAAAAATTTCGCCACCAAATTCTTTACCGAAAGATCTCCAGTCATCGATGTGGGAACATTCTAAA
>CAJHQQ010003275.1:0-47113 GCA_905132885.1 Moricandia moricandioides | reverse complement strand
CATGGATCAGGTCATCCATACCTATCCATGACCAGAACATACACGGGAGTAAGTTATCTCCCGACCATAACCGCTCATGGCAGTTACTCGAAGAAACTTACACGGGAGTAAGTTATCTCCCGACCATAACCGCTCATGGCAGTTACTCGAAGAAACTGCTCTTGGCAGTTATTCGAGCAAACCGCCCAGCAGTTATTCGGCCAAACCGCCCCAACATTATTCGTCCAACCGCCCCAGTAGTTATTCGGCCAAACTTCCCCAGCAGTTATTCGTCCAGCCGCCCCAGCAATTATTCAGCCAAACTACCCCAGCAGTTATTCGGCCAAACTGCCCCAGCAGTTATTCGGCCCAACTGCCTCAGCAGTTATCCGGCCAAACTGCCCATCCCTGTCGATCAATTGCATATTCTCCAATGATTACTTCCTGAAGGCGAGTCAATCCAACCATGATACGGTCCATTCCTCCATGTCTTGGATCATATACTCCTTTCATGGTTCCTTGTCTTCCAGAGACGGATCATGTTTGTCCATGATCACTACTACATAACCAACAATCATACTCCAAGAAGTAACAATAACCCGATTACCTTATACTTGATGGATATGATCTTGTGCTTTCCTTTTCCTTTATCATGGAATACGATGCTCCTCTTTCACACGCCTTTATCAAGTCCTATCATGTACTTCCATTAATGATAAGATCCATTCATGGGTCGTACTTCTCTTCCCTTGAACTCTCATGAAACTGCCTCTCCACACAAATCCGCCCTTAAGGCTGCCTTGGCCATACAGAGTGAAGTTCGGCCTTCTATCTTCTCTCCTGACCATTTGTGTGTGTTCTATGGCTCTGGAGAAGTCCTAGGGTGATTTCAACAAAGATCAAAACCCATAAATTGGCCGTTATTAACTTCCCCATTGATGCCCACAAAACAGTCGCCTTCTTGCCTTCATGTGTGTCTTGATTTTGGATTTTTGAATCCGACCATTACCCTTTTATTTCTGTGTTTATTTGTGTTTCATGTTGTAGGAGGAAGCCCTGGCGTGCCTGCAAACCCACGGAATTGCCCTCCTTTTATTGAAAAAAGGGCAGTTACCCTTCCAAGGGTTGCACCTTTTCGGTATCATTTCTTGCCATTGATTTAATCAATGGTCCAGATCACATCATTCGCCCCTGGCAGTTACCAGGCGCCCATGGACCTTCCCAAACACCCACCTAGAGTGTCAGTCCATCCAACAAGTTCAGTAACCAACAAGCTTGGTCAGCTAAGTTGACATGATCGCCAACTCGGCCAGCTAGCTCAGCTAGTAATTCAGCTACTGTGAGCTGACCAGTGAGTGTTCAGCTAGTGTTCAGCTACTGTGAGCTGGTCAGTGAGTGTTCAGCTAATGCTTATCCGGTAACTCAGATACTACATCTTTCCCAGATTATATTCATTTGGTACAGCTAGTGTTCTACTGGTGTGAACTGGTTAGCGAGTATCCAGCTTGTATTTTGCTGGTGTTCAGCTGGTATGAGCTGCCCAGTGACTATCCAGCTAGTTTTCAGCTGGTAACTCAGCTTATACAGCTCGTCCAGCTCATTTACCTTAGCCAAATACATGTGCCTAAGTCCCTTGGTCCATTCCTGACCTGATCTAATCGCTCATGATCATTTCGATCATTCTTTCATCATATCAAGTTCATAATCATCTCTTTATGATATGAATCAAGACAACCACAGTTTTATTGAAATCTCTAGGCCTTACTTGAGGCTCCTAGATCACTTTAATCTTTTATCCAGACCTTGGGACGCTTGCCCTGAGGTCTCTCGACCAAATTGCTCATTCACTCGTCCAAGATCCAACCATCCGATCCTTTCAGTATCGGGGATGCTACACTTAACCTCAAAATTCCACCATTCCATGGAAAGAATGATCCTGATGCTTATTTGGTGTGGTAGAAGAAGATTGAGTTGGTTTTGACTGCCAATATTATGCTGAGACAAATAAAGTGAAGGTTGCTGCAACAGAGTTCTATGATTATGCTCCCAGCTGGTGGGATCAACTTGTAATTTCTAGAAGACGCAGTGGTGAATATCCAGTAGAGTCTTGGAATCATATGAAGACTATAATGAGGAAGATATTTGTTCCAAGCCATTACCGCAGAGAGTTGCACCATAAGTTGAGAAGACTCACCCAAGGAAACTAGTATGTTAAAGAATATTATCTGGAAATGGAGACCTTAATGTTGGGAGCTGACATTTCAGAAGATAGAGAAGCAACTATGTCACGTTTCTCGGAGGTTTAAATAGAGAGGTTCAAGACAGACTAGAGATGCAGCATTATGTGGAGATAGAAGAGATGCTTCACAAAGCCATTCTGATTGAACAACAACTTAAAAGAATGAGTGTTTCAAGATCAAGCTATGGAGTTGGAGTGTCTAATGCCAAAACAAGTTATCCACGAGATGCCAAGGCCACAACACCAAATATTGAGTCTAAACAAGCCTCAACAAACCATGAAAAAGTTCTAGCTGAAGCAACCACAACCAGATCTAGTGATATCAGATGTTTTAAGTGTCAAGGAAAAGGACACTATGCTGTGACTGCTCCAACAGAAAAGTGATTGTACTTTTGGAGAATGGACAAATCAAATTTCAGGATGAGAAACCAGAATCACAGTCTTTTTCTGAAGAGCATGAAGAGTTGCTAGTCGCATGAAAGCTGTTGGTATCTAGAAGATCATTGAGCTTGCAATCCAAAACAGAGGAACAAGAGCAGAGAATAGAATCTGTTTCACAAGGGGCAAAGGTCTGCAGACTCATTGTAGATGGAGGAAGTTGCACAATTGTGGCCTATGAATCTATGGTTAAGCAGTTTGGGTCGAAAGTAATGAAGCATCCAAAGCCATATCCGCTTCGGTGGCTTAATGATAGTGGATAAATGAAAATGAGCACCCAAGTAAAGGTCCCTCTAGCAATCGGAAAGTATGAAGTGCAGGATGTGTTGATGGACACATTATTCTTGGGAGGCCATGGCAATCAGACCATAAGGTAACTCATGATGGTTATACAAATCGACATTCATTTGTGTTTAATGCAGGAAAACTTTTTTGGTTCCTATGACACCACAAGATGTTTATCAAGATCAGATGCATCTGAAGCAAAAGGAAGAACAAAAGTGGCAATCCTTAATTGACACTGATTCCTCAGAGCTCCTCAGATGGTGTCAATAGAGTAAAAAGTTCATAGCAGAGGATTCGCACAACCATTTGCTATGGTTTGATCACTTTTCACTTATGAGATAATATACAAAGAAGAAGAGTCTACGAAGGCTTTTATGAGCAATGTGCTGAACCTGAAGATATTGGACATTGGGAACTGTTTTGGAGCAAGTTCCTGATGTGCTCAAATTACCCTAGAGCAACTATCTAAAATAAGAGATCAATTGCAATAATTAGGGAACAAATCCATAGAAATTATATCTTGCTGTGGGAACCAAAATTCGCACTGTTGATTTGCCGATAAAAATAAGAAAGAAAAGTAAACCTAACTTTCCCATAGGTCCCAGATATCTACTAAACCACACACCAAGCAATCAAACAATGAGAACAAACGAAATTGTTATGAATCAATAAAACAAAAAGAGAGCAAAGAAGATCTTATTCTGAATCTGTGGTTTGAGCGTTACAACAGGTAAGCCTAAGCGGTAAGAGCAGTTGGCGAGTTCCTAGTTCTAACCTTGTAAGACTTTACTAAACCTAGTTGAGTCGAAGCTCGATAACAGAAAAACGAAAATATGCCTAAATTCCTCTAAATGCTATGCTTGCTCTGAGTAAAGAATTGGGTGTCGTGCTTCTTCAACTTCGACGTCCTTATATACTCCTCTTAGAGGCGGTTTACTCTTTCCCTTTCTGCCCTTGATCGCGTTTATCACCTTCCGGGAATATTCCATTTTCCTTCGAGCTTCATATTTATCTTCGGAAACTTCACATTTATCTCTTGAACTTAACATTTATCCTTTCCTGCAATACAAAGGAAAAACGGTCATAGGGATTGGGCTTAATTTTGTATCAATTCGGGAGTGGGTTTTAGCCGCATTTTAGACCTTCTCGGGCCGTTTCTCTACTTAAATTTTTTTTCTCGATTTATCGAAAGCGCTTCCCTGTATAGTGGAGCTAGATTTAGGTGTTTAGTTAACCGCTCCCATTTTATACGACTAATTCGAACCTTGTACAAGAAAGTAAATCCTTTAAGTCGTAAGGTTCAAATGGTAACTCCGATCGAGGTAAAAACAAACGAGTCCTTTCCGACCCCAAAAAGGAGGCTACAAGGACATGATAAAGATAAATTGGTTTGTACAAATCAACGAACGGGGGATTTGACCATTGTCCTCGGTCCAACTCACTCGTTTGGCAAATTGGACTGATCCAACTCGCCTGTTCAGCGAACTGGAATGATCCAACTTGCCCGTTTGGCCAACTGGACTGATCCAACTCGCCTGTTCGGCGAATTGGACTGATCCAACTAGATGAATGGGCGAGTTAGCCGTCGTGGTTGGCCCAACTCGCCAACTTGGCGAGTTGACCAATGTTCTCGGTTCAACTCACCGAATGGGCGAGTTGGCCGTGGTGCTCGGCTCAACTCGCCCGTTCGGTGAGTTGGATTGGTCCAACTCGCCAAACAAGCAAGTCAGATGGCTGAGACCCACGGTTGTTTTTGTTGTTTCGATACTCGGGATCCGTTTGCTTGGGGACTTGTCATATCAATTCATTATACAAAACTTGATTTCATTTTCCTGCCTTTCTTTCGAAATATTATCTTCTTTTCTCTAAAGATGACTTTTTTCGGGGAGTTTCAGGCTTTGATTCCGTCGTAACTGATTTTGACCCCAACAGTTTCCCCCCAGCTCGTTAGAATTGTTTGTTCTTGCGAGTGATTTAGACGAGTCGGGTAAGTTAGGCGGAATTCAATGTCTGAAAATCTGGGGCGAATTGTGAATTTTCTTGCCTATAAGTAAGTGGAGTAAGTTTTTTGAATTCTTCACTTGCTCATTTTCCACAAAATCTTTTCCAAGGAAGATCATTCTCTCTTTTATCTTATCTTGGTATTTTTTAGAAAAAAAAGAAAATCATTTCGTCAAGGAGAAAAGCTTCCACCAAGTCTCATCCCGATCGTTTTATACCTGGTAGCTCTAGATCGCAACATAGCGATGTTGCACCCAAGGTGGAGTTCGCAGCACACTCGGTCGATCCATAGGAGGCCGAGGCGAACTGGGCTGCTAGGGGTGTGGTGAAACCTCCTAGGCCCGGAACATGGGTTCCTCCTCTGTTCCGTGCCAACCCCGTTCTCGGCTTCCCGAGCGAGAGTTGTCCCAATGGGCTCGATTCAATTTGGAATTTCTATGGAGTTCCGGAGTCAGTAGATTTTTTTTCTTTGGAGAGAAGGGGAAGTTGCTGGATCTCCACCCGAAGGTTATTTTACGTGCTACGAGGCATATTTACTGTAGTGCCACCAATGGTTTCCTATCCTAGAAGTTATCGTGAGGCTGTTCAACCAGTTCAAGCTGTCGGTCAGTCAGGTCAACATGTGCGGTTTGCAGCACATTGTTGGGATTTTGGTGCTGAGTTACGAGTGGGGTATGACCCTCGACATTGATCATCTCGAAGCCATGTTGATGCCTGGGGGGAATCGGGGCATAGTTCAACTAAGGCCTCGACCGGGAATGACGATTATAATGGGTTTCGTATAGAACTACCACGACTGGAAGGAGCATTTTTTATTTGTTCGTGTAAACATCACATCTGTGGAGGAGAGTTGCATTCTTCTTTTCAGGACTAGATGGGGCCGGAGAGGTATTCTCGATCGGGTACCCGCGAGCTTTGGTTTTGATGATGTTTTGACCATACATATCTATTTTCCGCTTTACAGAGACTAACCATGTCCCTCCGTCTCCGGAAGGATTGCGAACGACGAGGGATCTTCTTCAGGGTGGTACCTTCATTTGGGCAATGTTTACTCCGAAGCGGGTTCGTCGCGCTATAGCTTGGCACCGTTCTCGGTTTCAACCAGATTTAGAGGTAGAGGAAAGGACAAAATCGAGTATGGACGGGTTCATTCCGTAAGAATCTCGGAGGAGGAAGGAAAGATCGAGGTCTTGCAAAGAGAAACACGTTATCATCGACGATGACGGGGCTGTCGAGCCGTGTTCTCCTGACAACGTACTTAGAGACTATCTCAACAGTCAGGTGGATGGAAAAGGCGGTGAACGGATCGATTTTGACGAACCATTTGACTTCGACTTTCCTCCTGCCGAGGGAGGGTCCAGCGAGGTGCCGGAATTTACCATGGCCTCAAGTCTCCGTCCTTAAATATATATATATATATATATATATATATTGGTACGGTCGACCCCTTCTTGACTTCAAAAGGTTTTGAAGGGTCTACTCATGATGAACTGAGCTCTTGATGTGAGCAACCAGGAGGCTCGCATGGCTCAATTCAGGGCCGAGATATCTGAAAAGGAGATTGTTCGTCTGAAAGATGAGCTGGAGAGTTCATGTTGTCGCGAAAGAGAATCGGTTGCGACGGAGGTTCGCCGAGCCTATAGGCGAGGAAAGAGAGAGATGGCCGAAGTGCTGAGGAGCCGTCGCGACAGGTTCTTGACGTGGGTGTGTTTTTATGTTTTAATAGGGTAATAATATCGTAAACAAACAACTATCAAATTAACCCTTAATACTAACACACAAAACAATAATACTCTTGTCAAGAGAGGTCATGTGTAGTACTTAGGGATCGAATCCACAGAGAACAATGACACCAATAGATTTCTTATTTCTAAAGGCTAAGTTAGGTAACTATATATATTGGTAGCAAGTAATCAGGTCAAGGAAATATTCCTTATTAGAAGGTATAGATGCAATATGGAAGTATGGAAATATGCTAGTAATGTAAATATGGAAATATGCTAGATCTAGGGTTTCAGGTAAGTGGATTATAGTAGATAGAAGTTAAAGGTATTTAATCATGGAACTCTAAGTCTAATGTAAAAGACACCAGCTCTCACATGAGTGCCTAATCTATTGACTATGTCCAATGTCTCAGCTCTCGCTTGTTGACACGGAATGACCGTCGATTGATGGCATTGATCCTGCGTCCATCGATATTTTCTTAAGTCAAGCGCTATGACCTAATTCGATAAGTTCACTAGATTGACTAAATCAAGTCTCGTTTGTTTCTAGCAACCTAGCTCAACAGAATAGATTTTTGTAGTAGACCATGCTCTCGCTTGCGCCTAACTATCCTATTATCAGGGTTCTAGTTAGCTACTCTAGAACACAAGCAATAAACACAATTCGATTATCTTTTTTTGGCAACACAATTCTATTAATAGATCTAATAATGACCTTAACAGTTCAATTGTTTGCCTAATCCAGCAGTACCATTAATAAACCCTAAACCTAGTTGATGACTACTCAGACATAATTGAAGTTAGAATAGTAATTTGAATAAAATGCATAATTAGAATATTGGGGTTTCAAAGCAGACTTAGAATACACTAGCAAATTCTAGCACACAAACAAACTCTTGCCCCCTTAACTCTAATACACATAGCATGGTGCAATACATAAAGTATAAATAAAACCCTAAAGTCTAGGTCAAAACTCGTCCAAGGGTAGTCTTGTAATCTTGTGTCATGTTTCTAACTTGGGCTTGAAAGTCGTCTGTCTGCGAACTGGACATCGATATCTGGCAGATGTGCAACATCGATCGATCTTGGTCATGTAACATCGGTCGATGCCTACATTGTATCGTCGATCGATGGTAATCTCGTACGTCAATTCTCTTCAATGAACAACTACAGATTATTCCTCTTCAAATGCTCCAAAAGCTCCAAGTATCTCCATATATCTCCAAAACGTACATGGACCTGTAAAGAACTCAAAATATAGTCTAGACACACATAACATACCCTAAATAGAGCCTATAAATGGTAATAAATAGGCTATATCAGCTCCCCCAGACTTAACCTTTTGCATGTCCTCAAGCAAACAAGCCTATGAAAGATGTTTTGAAAAGCGAAGACTCACATATTGTCTAAGTATAACTGTCACCTTGCTTTATTGCAACCACATCCTACCAAGCCAATCACAAAGAAACTTTATATACCCTATCCTAGTATAGCAACCAAATTCATTCTACCAACAACATAGTAAATACCAGTCTGACTCGCTCCTCTACTGATTTCATTTCTTTGCATAAAATAAAGTGCATGCTTTACCTTGGGAGTATCGATCAAGGGACACATGAACGCTTACCTCTACAAGTATCCGAACACACAGGTAGCCTTCTCTGATTCCTTTCCTCTCTCTCTCTTCTCACTTCTTCTCAGTCAATGTCTCCCTTCTTTTAAGGGTATCATTTTTTTAATTGACTGAGATATTTGGATAGGCTTCCATGAATCAAGCCCTAATGGTTTTTTCCACCAGATCATGTTCACTTATTTTTGACCTTTTTATCTCTTTCTAGGGTCATATGAATCAAACTTTAATGGTTGTGGCCACCAAATCCTGTTTGACTCCTTTTTTAATCTGAAGGGGAGAGAGAGGGGAATCAGAAGCACACAGACTTTTACCTTCGAGACTTGCATAAGGAATCCGATCCAATGCATACCAAATCCCAAAGCAAGCAAATAATGTCAGTATTAGTGTTGGAAATCAGCTTCGGTTCCTCCAAACTTTCTAAGCAAGTGTGATATAGTGGCAGGATGATCCACTTTGGTATCTCTAGTAATCTCTCCATTAACCTTTTTAAGAATGGTGCTTATAGCATGGTTAGTCAATAATAAATCTAGATCATAGTCTCCTTCTTGACTCAAAAAGATATAAATAACACTCAAAAACAATCAAATAGAATTAGCGAACCTCCCCTAGACTTAAATTACACTGTCCCCAATGTAATCCGCACCAGATTGGCTAGAAAAATTAAATCATAAGTAAGTAGCTTAAGTATAGAACTCGATACCTCTCTCTGTTAAAAGAGCGTCGATCGATGGTCGGATATGGGTGTCGATCGATACCTGTAAGTTCCTATTTTTTATAAAACTTAAAATAAACACAATATCAATAATACCTCACCCAGACTTTAACAACACTATCGCCAGTGTTATACAATCTGAGATTTGGGAAGAAATAAATCATAAGGACCAATTTTAACAAGGAAAAACCGATACACCTGCACGTTGATGGTGACCGTCGATCGACATAGATTAGTGCCTACCGTTCGATGTGTTGGTTACTTCGTCGATCGGCAGTGATCAAGTGTTGGTCGATGCTCTATGCAGATTGACTTCCTTGATTTTTTTTTGAATCTGAATATTCAAAATAAATAAATAATAAAATTAGTAATAAATGAAGAATAAAAACTAATTAAAACTTACTAAACATTGGGTTGCCTCCCACTCAGTGCTTGGTTAGAATCGTAAGCTCGGAATTGTGAATGCTCTGACTAGAAAGGAGGTTGATCAACACTTGGGAAACCATGTACCAATGAAGTTTCCGATTGCCTCATCTCCTCTTATTTTCTCATTTTTTATGATCTCCTTTAGTAACCTCTAGTGAATGCATTTTTCTTTGTAGATTTTCAATACTGCGATGGAGCATACTAAGTCTGGCAGCTGTAGTGTCTGACATTTCCTCTTGTTACTGAGAAACATCTTCCTTCATTAGGCACTAGGAAAAAGCAATATAAGAGAACCTTTCTTCTAAGTACTGTTCTGCTGCGAACTTCTCTATTGTTAAACTTAGTATTGATCAATGGCGTAAGGTTTGCCGTCGATCGATGTCGATTTCCCCCGTTCATGGAAACATGAAAAACTCCAGCCTCTTCCATAGTAGGCCCTCGATACTCAATCAACTCTTCTTTTCTGTAGTTTTCATCGTATTCGAGGTAGGATGGGTTGTAATCGTAATCAGCATGGTGGGTGTGGATCGTTTTTTGGCTATGGGTGTCGTCGATGTTGAAGGGTAGGTATCAATAGATTGCTGATGTGCAACACTGTCGATCGATTCTAGGGGTTGGTATCGATCGATGCTCCATCTACCGATTCCTCATTACACTCGTAATTGCAGAAACATGTGGCCACAAGCTCTGCATCATTACACAATGCGATAAAGGTAGCCTTGCTCTTATTTTTAACAGGTTTATAAAAGATATTTTTATCAATTAGAGATAGATACAACATGTTTAACTACATGTCGCATATGGCTCTCACAGTTGCTATGAATGCTCTTCCAAGTAGTAACGAAGAGTTCCAATCTATCCTGATGTCCATTACATCAAAGTCTACTAGGACTAGGGTCTTGTTAATCTGCACTTGAACATCTTTTCCATCCCTCCTGAGTTCACTCTTGAGCAATCTACAAATGTAAAAGAATGATTGGAGGGTTCCACTCTTAGGTTAGCTCCTCTGCCATAGACTTTAGCATAATGCTCGCTGAAGATTTGGTGTCGTAGAGGGCGTTAGTGTATTTGTTTCCTTTGATGAAGCATGGAATCACAAACTTCCCAAGATCACTTTTCTTTTTCAAACAGGTTCTCTGTTTCATCTTCTCTCTGAAGTGATGAACATGGTTTCTATGCCATCATCTGTTTCCCTTGTTTCCCTTGAAAAACATCCAC
Organism: Moricandia moricandioides; assembly: GCA_905132885.1. Classification (NCBI taxonomy): domain Eukaryota; kingdom Viridiplantae; phylum Streptophyta; class Magnoliopsida; order Brassicales; family Brassicaceae; genus Moricandia; species Moricandia moricandioides. The sequence goes on along the minus strand of CAJHQQ010003275.1, from coordinate 36,458 downwards.
AATCTGTGAGTATAATAAGCTTCATCAAAAGATATATCTAAGAGAATTTTAAAAACTCTTTTAGCAAAGCCATCAATCTCCTATTCATTGGCTTCTCTCGCGTAGATGTTTTGGGATCTTTTGCCTCTTCCTTGAGTGTCCCTCGTCTTCTCTATCAAGATCTGTAGATTCAGACGTGTCTGTATTATGTTCTGAAATTTTTGTTGTTGGACGCACAATCAGACTTGCGTTGAGGTTGGGTAATCGGACTGGGTTTCCACGTTGTCGTTTGATGACAGGCATGGAGTGTCGATCAATTCCTTCGTCTCTATGTTGATCGAGATCGTGAGCATGGTATTGATCGATGTTAGTTGATTCGCATGAGGCTATCGATTCTGTAGGTTTCACCGTCGGTCGATGCTCGTTGTCTTGCGTCGATCGATGCGGATGGGATTGCCGAGTGATATAGAGTTTTCCACACAAAGTTGCTGTCTTGGGGTTTCACTTCCTGCCAGAAATCCTCATCAATTAATGCATTGACGTGGTGCCTTTGCCCAGTCTCCATCTTCTCCTTAATCAGGCTCTCATGTCTCCTAATGGTCTCACTTGTTTGCATCACTTGATTCTCCAACTTCTTCACATGGGTGCTGAGGTTTTCGAACTTGGTGTTGAGGTTGAGGTACAGATCATCTATCTTTCCGTTGAAATCCACAGTCATCTTCTGCTGTCCCTCTAAGACTCTATCAACCATTGCTTCAATCTTGCTTCCCTGAGTTTCTGGAGGAGGATTTTGGTAGTAGGAAGATCCATATGTCATGTCGTTGTTGGAGGGTCTTCGCTGTGAATTCTGATTAAAGTTACTCCTTTGACCAGTACCATAGGAATTCCTGCTGAAACCTGGATTCCCTTGTCTCTGGAAACCATTCCCATCAATGTAGTTCACATCCTCTTCTTCATTCTCATCGTCTCCAGACTCTATCGCTTCTACCTCTGCAAAAGTAACCTGTTTTCTGAAAAATTTCTGGACACTATCCAGCTTTGCTTTTACCTCTTCAATCTGCTCCTTGCTTATTGTTGGAGTTGATTTCTTCCTCTCAAAATCTGTGTTCTTGGTACTGCTGCTAGATGCCAGATTCTCAATCAATCTTGTAGCTTCTTCAGGGCTCCTAGTGCTGAAATTTCCTTCACTAGTTGTGTCCAAAGCCATCTGATACTGCAGTCCAATACCTCTGAAGAAAGTGCTAAGAAGTTGCACTTCGTTGAACCCATGATGTGGACAGTCTCTCTGGTATGACTTGAATCTGATCCATGAGTTTCTGAAAGACTCTGAAGGCTCTTGTGAAAAAGTAGCAATCTTGCTCCTCAGATCTTCTGCTCTTGCGTCATCAAAGAAGTTACGCAAGAAAGCGTTCTTAATGTCAGTCCAGGATGTCAGAGATCCTGGTGGTAGCTGCTTAAGCCAATATGAAGCTTCTCCAGCAAGTGAGTACTTGAAGAGACTTACAGAAAAGATAGTCCTCAGGGACTCCATTGGCTTTAATAGCAGTCACTAGATCCTCAAATCGCTCCAGATGATCCATAGGGTGCTCGTGTCGCAACCCATGGTAAGGCGTCTGCGCTACAAGTCCGAAGTAAGCGGGCTTGATCTCAAATCGTTTCTCTGAAAAGCTGGAGGACGAATGGCGGATCTGTTGGCGTAGTACTGGTCTGGACGGTTGTAGTCAGCCAGCGTTCTTTGAGCAGCTTGGGCGTTAGCTTCAGGTTGAGCTATTGCAGCGTCTGCTTCTGCTTCAGGGATTATAGCCCCTGATTGTCTATCCTTTGACCTGCTGCATTACGCAGATGACCGTTGAGGTCATGCAAGTCTCCATTCTCATTCTGAACCACAATTATAGGGCGCAACCATCTGAACTCGTCTGTTGTCGTCGATCGATGCGGAGAGGTGCTGTCGATCGATGCTATATGATCAATATCGGTCGATGCTAGAGATCTGGTATCGGTCGATGGTTGAGTTCTGATGCCGGTTGATGCTTTTCGTAAAGATGTATCGGTCGATGCTGAAGGTATGCCGTCGATCGATGCGTGTCGTCTTTCTTTGCGGATCGTGCGTTCGAGTTGTTGTGGGTCAGGGAACAGTAAGTCTTTGTCCTTTGTTGCTCCTGGTACTCTTTTGCATGCACCTGAAAAACAAGAAAAAAATCAGTAACTTTGAAAGTAACAACCTAGACTAAGTCCTAGAAAATAAATCTAATGGCGATCAATGTTCCCCGGCAACGCGCCAAATTTGACGTGGGTGTGTTTTTATGTTTTAATAGGGTAATAATATCCTAAACAAACAACTGTCAATTAACCTTAATCCTAACACACAAAACAATAATACTCTTGTCAAGAGAGATCAGGTGTAGTACTTAGGGATCGAATCCACAAGAACAATGGCACACAATAGATTTCTTATTTCTGAAGGCTAAGCTAGGTAACTATATATATTGGTAGCAAGTAATCAGGTCAAGGAAATATTCCTTATTAGAAGGTATAGATGCAATATGGAAATATGTTAATAATGTAAATATGGAAATATGCTAGTAATGTAAATATGGAAATATGCTAGTAATAAATATGAAATATGCTAGATCTAGGGTTTCAGGCAAGTGGATTATAGTAGATAGAAGTTAAAGGTATTTAATCATGGAACTCAAAATCTAATGTAAAAGACACCAGCTCTCGCATGCGCGCCTAATCTATTGACTAAGTCCAATGTCTCAGCTCTCGCTTGTTGACACGGAATGACCGTCGATCGATGGCAATGATCCTGCGTCGATCGATGGTTTCTTGAGTCAAGCGTTATGACCTAATTCAATAAGTTCACTAGATTGACTAAATCAACTCTCGTTTGTTTCTAGCAACCTAGCTCAACAGAATAGATTCCGGTAGTAGACCATGCTCTCGCTTGCGCCTAACTATCCTATTATCAGGGTTCTAGTTAGCTACTCTAGAACACGAGCAATAAACCACAATTCTATTAATTGATCAAAATTATGACCTTAACAATTCTATTGGTTTGCTAATCCATCATACCATTGATAAACATAAACCTAGTTGATAACTACTCAGGACATTAATTAAAGGTAAGGAATAATAATTTGATAGCATAGGCATAAAAATATTGGGGTTTCAAAGCACAGTTAGAACATTTAGCACCCTAACACTGTGATGCGGTCATCAAACCAGTAGCTGAACCAGAGGCCAACCAATTGCACCAATCAGCTAACCAAAGGACAACCCAGGACATGTGTTCAGTCAAACCACCATATCTCTTCAACCCGGATAAATTTTGCCATTAAAATAATTTTAAAGCATTATAAACTCAAGAAGGATTCAACCCCAACTGAAATCATCTTCAAAGCTATTCGGACCAGGAAGATATGAATTTTACAAACCGGAGGTTCTCCAGCCCGTTCATCTGCGAGTACCCGAGTTTAGAAGTTGTTTCAAGCACAAGGAAGAAGGTATCCGACCCAAAACAATTGATGGAATTCAAGATGGATCCCTTAGATTTCCGAAAAGCCCAGAATGAGAAGAAATGGTCACGGAATTATGATGTTATGATCCCAATCTCCATAACCAGCCAAACCAGTGCTACACCTGCCTCAATTGGGAGCTAGCCGGTTCAATCTTAGTCAAAACGAATCATGGCGACCAGGAGTGGTTTATTATCATCTAGGAACTATATACAATGATCCAGGAGTAGAATAGTTCTTACAATGGACCTGCAAGCATAGGATCAGGAAGATCTATTTCTTGCCACACTTACCTTATTTTGAGTCTCAAGAATTCAAACTCCAACAGCTATATTCCTCTCAGTTTATGCACGAGTAATCACTCTACAATGCAGCCAGAAGGTTCCTAAGAAACTCTCTTATCCTCTTAAACAGTCCTGATTCAAAGAACCTCAAGCCAAGACAATATCCCAAAGATATCTCTCTAAAGACCATATTTCGATCTTGATCAGCACCATTTAAGCCTTTTGTTTTAATTTTGTTTCCTTTTGCTTCATATGACCGTTTGGTCTCTGTCTAAGGTCGTGAAATATATATATGCAGATCCATTTGTACATTTTAGAGTTACCTTTTCAATCAATAAAAATCCAGTACCAAGAGTATTTTCAGTCAAAGAGTGTTCTTTGAGTTATTCTTTAGTTTCTAGGTGTAAGATACATTAGGAGACTATAGAGATCGTGGTTCATAGGTTACTTGAGAGATTCAGAATCCTTGAGACACAGATTGAGAGATTAAATTATCACCCATGGATTGAGAGAGTCAATCACCATCCATCCATCCATCCATATTCAACCTTCAATCAATCTACCATTCCATCCCTTAACTCTTTTATTTCCTTTGTTCTTATTTTGTTTATCATATCATTACCTTACTATTCTATCTTTTTCAGGTTATCTTGGACGGAATAGAACAGTAACAACTCCATCGACCAGCACCATCTCTATCGATTTCTCGATCATCACCATCCCATCGCCCATCACACCACCCTCGCTTCCCAGCCTGTATCATTTGGTATTAGAGCTCTAATATCTCCTAACCCAGGTTATATCAATCCTCTCTAAGATATTTAGTTTCATTCTTTCTTAGTTTGCATTTTATAAAAACCAAAAACCCATAAAAAACCGTCATTTGTTTCTAGTTTTTATTTCTGCCATTTTTGTGTTCTTGATAAAAAGAAAACTAAAGAAGAAGAAGTTGAGTTGTTTGATCCACGAAATTCATTTGAAATTTTAGTCTAGTTGTTTGCATTCATTCCCCCAGCTCCCATTGATGTATTTGAGATCTTTGTATTTAGTTCATTTCCTTGTTTCCTTTTTCGGTTTATTACATTCTTATACTAAAAACTTTTTTAAAAAATCATTGATAGCTTTGCATTAAATTTTCTTGCCATTTTTTAAAAATCATCCCATGTTGATTTATTTCGTGCTTGCATAAAAAAATTAATTGCATAGTTTACATCATTTACATATTGTTGGTTAAAATCATTTGCATGCCAAGAAAAACTCAAAAAAATAATAATATAAGTGTTAGTTTTGCATCCCATAAATTCCTTGCCATTGTGTTCATTAGACTTCTCTATTTCATCACGACCCTGCACACATAAAATCAAAAGAAAAATCATTTTAGTTTAGTTTATAGCATTTCAGTACATTACTTGCATATTTTGTCGGTTTAGCACAAGTTGCATTATTATTGTTTATTTGATTTACCAGAAACCTAAGCCACGAGTGTGATATAATTATCTTTCAAGGTAAATCAAGTTAAGGCTATGGAGTATGAAGAAGATGATCTAAGTGAGATCAATACCTCAGAAATAGATTGGGGAGAAGAATCGGATGACTTAAGTGATGAAGGAGAAGACCAAGAGTACCAGTCTTCTTATGAGACTTATTCTGAAATCAGCTATGGACGCCATACTGAGGAGATTAGAGATGAACCAGAGCCTCTTGAGCAGAGTTTCACCAGGTCCATTAGTAGATGGTGTGAAGAGGACACACCAATCAAACAATCATGGTCAAGACCAAGCTGTCCATGGTTTGATTATGGTGAGGAAGAGGAGGACAAATTTTATGAGGACTACAACTTCACAAAGATATCTGAGAAGGCAGTAGGCTATGGACGTGTACCATATAGACTACAATCTCAACCTAAACCCATCAGCACAAAGAGAGCTCAACATACACCAACCGGCCAAAAGAAAGAAGTGAGCAAAAATTATACTTACACATCCGACACTCTAGTATTTTCAGGTTCCAGAAAGAACTCTGTGGTGTATTTGAGATGGGAAATGAACATAGATAAGTGGCTGTGGTCCAAAAACATTCCCAAAAAAAAGAAGCTATCACAAGTTATCCAAGCCTTCACAGGGAATGCTTACAAATGGTGGCTAAAGGAGGCCAGTCCAAACATCTTCAACCACCCTGTGGTAGACTGGAAAGACCTTAAAGTTAGGATGTATAAGGAGTTTGCAGAGAAGTATGAAGACCAAGTGGATGCCACATCAAAGTTCCATTGTCAAGCAACACGAAGGAAAGTGATGTCTACACCAAAACCGCATACTGTCCTTAAACCAAAGAAGGCTCACGACCATGAACCCAAGAAGATGTCATATAGTGTACCTACACACCAAGAAGGGCTTAAGAAGTCGGTTCAATCAAACCAGGTTCATCCAGAGCCAATCACAACACCCCCACCTGAGCTGCAAAGGTTACAAGTGATGCGTAAAAAGCTCAAGGAGACTTAAAACGCCAAGGAGGAGAACACATCAAACCAAGGTAAGTCTTCTGACCTTACGAAACCTAAGAAACCAACTTGTTATAAATGCCATAAGCGTGGGCACTTTGCTGCTGTTTGTCCATCTAAGAAAACTTTGAATGAAACATCACTAGGAGGAAAAACTGAAATATCAAAAATTAGTGATAGTTTAATTCAATCTGATTTGTTGATTTTTAATGCTTGTATAATGCACTTGTCTATGCCAAAAGGTGTTAATGCACGTCCTAAGGAGCATGAGTCCAGTAAAAAGGAGCCACCAGGAGTAACTCTTGTGATGGATTAGAATAAAACTCAAGACATAAGGCAATTCATGTTGCCTAGGAAGATCAATTCTGAGGCATCCACACTGCCCAATCCGCCAGCACTATACCAGGTATGATCCAAGACCAAGATACAATTAGTAAAACTAAATTGTGTGTTTATGGTACATGAAGCCCAAGTCTGGATCATAGGATCCAAACGAGTAATGAGCATAATATTTCCAACAAATGGAGTCAGACTTCAAGCCAAAGTTTTACAACTCATGAGAGTGAACAACAAACAAGTGAGGCCACGAATGTCTATGACATAATAGCTGAAACCAACCCAAGAGAAGACCAAAGTCACGAGATCATTCTTGAGACAGTTCAAAGGATGAAGGTAAAACCAGAACCATTGATTTTCCTAGTGCGAGAACTCAAAGTAAGTTTCATTCTAGACAATTGTGTTCTTTTTAACTCCATGACAAGATTAATGCACTTGTCTTGTCAAAGGGATTTTGAAACAGGTTTAGGAATCCAGAAGGAGTGCACAACCAAGATTAAAAGGACACCAGTTCTGATGTTAGAAGGAAGAAACAATAAAAGTACACAAGCTGCCAAGGAGCCAAACATTCTTCCACTTGCTGAACTACTTGGGTAAATCTAAACTTTGCTTGTCCTATTTATAAGAACCCAAGAATAGATATAATGCACGTGTTTCCTGCCAAAAGTGTTGGTTTTATTTCAGGAACATATGCTAAGGACAACATGGATGATCCACACAAGGAGATCACAAGGTGTTTAAAAGAGAAAAGGAATCAAGAAGTTTTCATCAGGAACATCTTGACTCCAGACGATCCATAAGATAAAACACCACCCATAAGAGTTCCATACCAAAACAGAGGAGTAGTCCTATCGTTCCTACTGAAAGGAGAACCACCAGATGTGCCACCAAAGAACAAACCGATAAAATACCAAGGTAAGTCCCTAGAATCTCCAAGGAGGATGAAACCTGACTTGCTCTGTATTGTTGCAGGTTATCCAGTTTCTAGGTCGGAAATTTTTCAAGGGGGAGGGTATGATGCGGTCATCAAACCAGTTGCACCAATCAGCTAACCAAAGGACCAACCCGGACATGTGTTCAGTCAAAACACCATATATATTCAACCCGGAGAAATTAAGCAATGAAACTAATTTTAAGGCATTATACACTCAAGAAGGAGTCAACCCCAATTGGAATCATCTTCAAAGCTGCTCGGACCAGGAAGATATGAATTTTACAAACCGGAGGTTCTCCATCCCATTCATCTGCGAGTATCCAAGTTTAGAAGTTATGTCAAGCCCAAGGAAGAAGGTATCCGACCAAAACCAACTCATGAAATTCAAGATGGATCCCTTAGACTTCAAACAAGACCAGAATGAGAAGAAATGGTCACTGAATTATGAAGTTATGATCAATTCTCCAGAACCAGCCAAACAAGTGCTACACCTGCCTCAATTGGGAGCTAGCCGGTTCAATCTTAGTCAAACCGAATCATGACGAACAGGAGTGGTTTATTATCATCTAGTAACTATATAAAACGATCCAGGAAGAGTAGAAGAGTTATTAAAATGGACCTGCAAGCATAGGATCAGTAGGATCTATTTCTGGCCACACTTACCTTATTTGGAGTCTCAAAAATTCAAACTCCAACAGCTATATTCCTCTCAGTTTATCCACGAGTTAATCACTCTACAATGCATCCAGAAGGTTCCCAAGAAACTCTATTACCCTCTTAAACCGTCCTGATTCAAAGAACCTCAAGCCAAGACCATATCCCAAAGATATTTCTAAAGACCATATTTCGATCTTGATCAGCACCATTTAAGCCTTTTGTTTAATTTTGTTTCCTTTTGGTTCATATGACCATTTGTTCTCTGTCTAAGGTTGTGAACTATATAAGCAGACCCATTTGTACATTTTAGAGTTACCTTTTCACTCAATAAAAATCAGTACCAAGAGTATTTTCAGTCAAAGAGTGTTCTTTGAGTTATTCTTTAGTTTCTAGGTGTGAGATATATTAAGAGACTATAGAGATCGTGCTTCATAGGTTCATTGGGAGATTCAGAAGCCTTGAGACACAGATTGAGAGAGTCAATCATCACCCACGGATTGAGAGAGTCAATCACCATCCATCCAACATCATCCATCCATCCATCCATCCATATTCAACCTTCAATCCATCTACCATTCCATCCCTTAACTCTTTTATTTCCTTTGTTCTTATTTTGTTTATCATATCATTACCTTGCTATTCTATCTTGTTTCAGGTTATCTTGGACAGAATAGAACAATAGCAACTCCATCAATCAGCACCATCTCTATCGATTTCTCGATCATCACCATCTCATCACCCATCACACCACCCTCGCTTCCCAGCCTGTATCACTTGATCCTCGAAAGGGTTACGTAGGCAGCTCGTTGAAAGACGAGTTCAGCTATCCCCCTCTCTAAAAGGGGAGGGGGTACGCATACATGAACTCATAAATTCCCACAATTTTAAATATTCACTCTTGTACTAGATACTAAAAAAATATTTGATAATACGAAAACGCAATAAGGATTTTGAGAAAGCCTTTCAAGACTCTTTTATCGCGAAAACATCACAAGACACGTTCAGAAATACCTAAGTACGAAAGAAACATATATCGTACAATCCAGAAACGAAAATTTTACGATTAAATCAGTTTATCAAAATATATTCAAACTTCTAACAAAAAAAAACATTTTCATCAATACTTCACAAACGTTTCTCGGTTACATGATCGAAACCGACTTCCAACAAAAACATGAGACGACCACCCTCAAAAATTCAAAACCATCTTTCACGAAAGGTATATTTCCGAGTAACTGATATAGCCTATTTATTACAAGTTTTAGGCCATGTTATAGGCTGTTTAGACTATGTTTTAGGATATTTACAGGTCCAGGTACGTTTTGGAGATATATGGAGATACTTGGAGCTTTTGGAGCATTTAGGGGAGAAGAATCTGTAGCTGATCAGTAAGAGAGTCGAAGTACAAGACAGTCGTCAATCGACGACACTACCTTGGCGTAGACCGATGTTACAAGATCAAGGTCGATTGATGATGCACACTTGCCATCGATTGATAGCCAAATCATAGGCAGTCGATCTCAAGCCCAAGTTAGAGACAGATGACTAAGATGCCCTTAACGAGTTTTGGCCTAGATTTTAGGGTTTTATATTTATGCTTTAGAGAGAACAAAAAGAGGGGAGAGCTGGAATAGAGAGTTTAGTTATCTATTATAATTTTAGGGGAGAAGACTCATGACTCCTTATGGAGATTTTTATTGAAACCTAGTATTTTATCTATGCATTATATGCACACTATTATTCTTGTTTTGATTATGTATAAGTAGTTATCTACTAGATTTAGGGTTGAATGATAGCAATCATGGATTAGACCAAAAGTAGGATAGCTAGGTTAAGTCAATATCCATCAATTGAGTTGTGCTTAATCCTTGCATTCTAGAGTAGCTAACTAGGATCTCGAAAGTTGGACATGGACAACTAAGAGAGTAGGTTTGTGCCAAAATAGACTCCATTGGACTAGGTGTTTAGGCGCATGCGAGAGATGGTCTAATTAGCTTGGTGAACTTATCAAATCTCGTTCACACTTCCTTCTGGTTTCACCGCCGATCCACATCAGGCCTTAGCCGTCGATCGATGGTCTTTACTTTTGCTCGCATACGAGAGTTGGAGTTAAAATGTCAGAATAGTTAATATTTGAGTTCAACAATATTTACATTTCCGTGCTTTCTATTCCTTATAATCCATTAAGCTTGAAACCCTAGGTCTACCATACTTACATTTGCATCTAGTTAGTTTAATAGCATAGTTTTATATTTACATTATTATCATATTTCCATATTGCATCCATACCTCCTATTAAACTGATTGTTTTCTATAAATATATATATATATATATATATATATGTATATATATATATATATATGTATATATTTACCAAGCTTAGTCTTTAGAAATAAGAAATCTATTGTGTCCAATTGCTCTTGACAAGAGTATTAATTGTGTGTTAAGTTTAGGATTAATTTGATAGTTAATTTTTAGGATATTCATACCCTGCTAGAACAATTAACACACCATGTCAGTAACAAAGTGAGACGTAGCTTAAAAGCTTTGTACATATATCTCTAGTCCTGAAACACAAAATAGTCCGACCGCGACTATAAACAAGCACTTCCTCTTACATCATATTCATTGACTGGCCCCGGCGAATACATCGACTGTTCTCTTTAAAGAATGAAAAAATAGACCTTCCCTTGGTCCTCATACATCCGCCTAGGATAATAGCGCGCTATAAAAGGAATTCAAATTTTTGGTCAGCACTTCCGAACAACTTAAAAATTGTCTTTGGAGAGACTCTCGATTCTTAACATACAAGTCGTATAAGCCGAGAACCTATCGCGGACTTTAAATCGGCATGAATCAGGTTAAAATCGCAACAGGTAACCAACCAGCCGATTAGTCATCGAAAAACCTTACACCGAGAGTAAACCTAGGTCTTGCCCTAAACCCAACACACTAATCTATAACATCTCAAGGCATGATATCAAATCTATACGACATCTTGTCTCTTCATCCGTATCTAAACGCTCACAAAACTTCGCAAAATTTTGAAAAACTTTTTGAACATTCCCGTCTTAAAAGAGCAACGAACGAAACGACTCACCCAGAGTTAGATATGAGACTACAACTCATATTCTTCTCCCCATACTCAGACTAAACACTCTAAGTTTCTTTTAAAAGAAGCATAATCCATTCTATCAAGCCGCAAGGCAGCAAGGGACTCGAAGCCACAAGTGGCCTGTCCCAAAAATCTAACACGGCCAGACCCGGCCTAAGCAAACATAAACAAAGCCACACTCAGCAAGCATAATATAGAAACATAATAATGAGAGGGAACACCTTCCCATCGAGTCCAACGACATCCTACATATCAGGATCATAGTGTCCAGATATCAACCTCCCTAACGAGCAGTTGGCAACAGGGGCCGCTGGCTGGTTTACCTCACCAGTCTCACCGGGGATTCCCATTCCGATCTCCTCCGAATCATGAGACACGAGAAACGGAGCCCACTAATCCAAAATCCTCCCTTTGATCTGGGAATCATGGAGTCTCTATTTGCGTTCCTACGCATGTGAATCGACTTCTTAGCCATCTCCTCTTCATTATAATACTCAGGGGCCTACGTGAGATACAATCGGCGAACGGCACCATGACACTTACGATAGTAGCCAATGGACTTATACATCTTTTTCAGCTCAACGAACTCATTCGTGAACTGGATGCGATGGTTCTCTACGATCGCAGATACCTCCCTCTTCCCTCTCTGGTATGCTCGACGAGCCTCCTTCGCGGCAAGCTCCCTCTCGTGAAGAGAATTCAATGCCATCTAACCCTTCAAGAAAGCAATCTCCTTCTCACCTGTCTTGGATTTGAACCGGGCTGTGCATGCCTCCATGTGACTCGCTCCCTACGCTCACAAAAAATAACTCTTTCGATACTCATGCGAGTTCGAAGCAAACACCATGATTATCGCCATATTGTTTCTTGCGCTCAAACAAAACCTTAGCGATGTTCCCAACCCCACTGGCTTCAGTAGAGACTCAAAATAATCAGCGTCGTGAGTCATGCCGCGCTCATAACTCAGGACTAAAATCCCGATAAGATGTTGTAAGCTGGTAGGAGAGACTTTGCTTATCAACAATCCAAACCGATCCAGGACTTGAATGATTACCCTCGGGATGGGAAACCACAAAAGAAAATGCAGCAGAAAAGCATCGTAACACATGAAGTAACCATCCGGAGGAGCATCAGCACGTTCTCTGGCCCTTGGAAGTCTAAATTCTACAGATTCCGGGACATGGCATAACTGTCAGATGACGTCAAGATACAAAGGATAACTTTGAATCGGACAACCAGGGGTCCTTTTGGTACGAACTGGGGTTGGATACCACGATTCATGTGGAGGATCAATTAAATTGCACTTAGCCAGCCAATATGCATCAGCTTTCGCATGATCAACGGAGTGTGCCATGAATTCGAGTTTCGCGTAAACTCCACCATCCTAGGTATGAATGCTTTCGGGGTCGAAGCAAGAAGGCAAAGCCTTGGCTGAAGCTCTTTGGCTTGAAGACATGATCAAGAAAAATAAAAGAAAAAACCTAAGAGAAAGATCTTTCTACCTTAAGAGAGAAGTTCTTGTGGAATGAAGCAAGTAAGGAATTTTAAAACTTACTCCACATACTTATAGGCAAGAAACTTATTATTCATCTTTAAACTTTGTGCCATATATGTCGCCTAACTCACCTAACCTATGTAACCTCTCGCAATAAAATAACGATTCTAACGAGCAAGGGGTTAAATGTTGGGGTCAAAATCGGTCACGACGGAATCAATGGCAAAAAATTTCCGAATTTTTTTTTGAAAAAGAATAAGAACAGGAAACCACAACTGGAACCTTGTGCAAATTCAAAAAGAATTGGACAGCAATTTATCGGAAAGGACAATAGAGCAACGGAATGACCAAAGCAACCGTTTCCAACCTACCCAATGACAAGTTAAGTCGAAAAACGGCCCAAAATGGTACTATGACTGTTTAAGTCGAAAAACGGCCCAAAAGGATACAAAGGTTTAAGCATATAGGGGGCACTTACGGTTTTAGATGGATTAATCCGAAGGATACTATGACGGTTTATCTATTGTTCGAGGAGAAGATAGATGTCAAGTCCGAAATATAATGTCAAGTTTCAAGGGATAATTTCGAAGATCAAGGAAAAATGGAATATTTCCGCAAGACAATAACCGCGACTGGGGGGCAGAAGAGGAAAGAGGGAACCGCCTCGAGAGGAGTATATGAGGAATGCCTAGATAGAGAGTCAAGGGGGACAAAATACACAGAAAAAAACTAAACATTTATAGCGATTTAGGCAATATTTTGTTTATGTTCTTAAGCTGCGACTCAAGTAGGTTAACGAAGTCTTAGGTGGTTAGAACTCGTGAACTCGCCAACAGCTCTTGCGACTGAGGCTTTACCTGTTGTAACGCTCATCCAAAAATTTGGAGTAAGACCTTCTTTTATCTCATGTTTACTCAATTATTTACTTTGTCTATTTTTATTGTCTTATAGCTTGATGTTTGTCTTAGCAGAAATCCGAGACCTTTGTGGAAGTTAGGGTTTCTTGACTTTCCTTATTCCGGAAATCAACAGTGCGAATTTTGTTTCCCACAGGTCCCTATTTTGCCTAAACAATGGCAGAACCCATATAAACTAGGTCAAAACTCGTCCAGGGGAATTCTTGTAATTCGTCTTGACTTGGGCTTGAAGTGGGCCAATACTCTGTGAGTGGGCGGTCAATCGAAAGTAAGGATGCTCCGTCGATCGATGGTCATGCTTGACTTAGATTCATACTTAGATGAATGTGAACAACTACTGGATATCTCTTCTGACTACTCTAACAAGCTCCATGATCTCCATAACACTCTGAAACGTACCTGGACCTGTAAAGACTCTAAAACACAATCGAAACACACATAGTAGATTCTAAATAGGGTCCAAATGATAGTCTAAAACTGGTAAATAACAAGGTATATCACCTCGCTAGGTCTTCAGCAGGCTTCTTAATCGAAGACCTCTCCCTCGTTCCAGACAACTTACTTCAGCAGGCTTCCTCTCGGCGCGTCCAGCCGGGATGATCCCGCTGGACTTAAGTGTCGCAGAACCGCCTTCAACTCTCGCGTCAGACAAACTATCAGCTCTCCAAATGGCTGTTCCTACCAAACTGCCCTCCATGTCCAAAAACAGCTCCCCTAGTTCGCCTTTCCTACTCGGCAAAATTCCTCAGTTGTTCCTGTTCAAATTTGAACGAGTCGTCTCCCTGAGATTATTTCGATGCAGCCTCAGGTGTTGGAGTCTTCAGTTGACTTATCGATCTTATTCCCCTTATCGGCATCTTTACACAAAGGCTTCTCTGTCTTTTGATTCTTGTTTGAGTTCATCCGATCGAGATCCATCGCGATCTGGGTCCTCGCTTTCTAGAACAAGAAAGGGGTTAGAGATACAAAGTGAAGATAGACAAAAAGGGATTGCAAATTTAAGAGAGCGAAAAGTAACCCATTAAACGACTTAGACTTCACCTTTTATAGAAGGTAAATTGCGAAAAATGAGGTGGCGCAATCATTTCACGGGGATTTAATAACTGCCCGAAAAAGCCCTAATTCTGCACCACGTGTCACCCATAGATTGCGTAAATACGCCCCCCATCCTGGCACAATGCACATCTTCCGTATGAAAGAACTGCCATAACAAAGACTGAAATCACTCTCTGATGAACCAACACTTGAAAAGTCCATAATGAATACCCAATGCCTTCGTAACGAAATTGGGGGGGGGGGGGGGGGGGGGGGGGGGCTTACTGTCTGAGAAGAGTAACACTCCCCTGTCAAGGCCCATCACATATTGATTTTTGACCCAAAAAGGGAACAAGAAGACCACCCGGCCCGTGGGATTCCACCCTAACCCATTTTCGGCCCATGCCAAATTAGGTCAGCACCGGAATGCACCGTCGGACAGCCGATATAAAAGGAACACAAGAGAAGGGAGATGGGGGATCCGAAATTAAGCGTACTACACTTAAACGACTGGAACTAGCACTACAAGAAAACTAAGCTTTTACTAGGAAAATATTTCCTCGTAAAATTACTACGATGTTACTTCGATTTTACGAGGAAACTTGTTTTCCTCGTAAAGTGCTCGTAATCTTACGAGAAAAAGGTTTCCTCGTAAAATCGAAGTAACCTTACGTGGCTATTACGAGGAAAACGTCATTTTCCTCGTAAACTCATAGTAACACTTCTCCTCGTAAAATCCTAGTAACTCTTTACTACGAAATTAGGAGGAAAGGTTTTGTTACTACGAAATTAAGAGGAAATGGATAGAAAATATCGAATTTAAATCAAAAACGTGTTTTGTACTTACTTTTCCTAGCAATTTCCTAGTAAATTCTCAGATTCGAAAATTCCTAAAAATACCACCATATGTGATTCATTTGAAACACACCAAAAAAAAATCAGCTATAAGCTTAATCAAACACAAAAAAAATGTCCGGTCTGGGAAATATTTTCGAGTTGCGGAAGTGGATGTATTCACACAGATATAATAATGGAAGGGTGACGAAAGAATTTCTCGAAGGGTTGGAGACGTTTATGCATCAAGCAGATTCGACACCACTCACGCAGGAAAGTGGTAAGATGTTCTGTCCTTGTCAGAAATGTTGCAATACCAAATTAGGCCATCGTGAAAATGTTTGGAAGCATTTAATAAATAGAGGTTTCATGCCATATTATTATATTTGGTATCAACATGGAGAAGATGCTAGTTGTAGGAATGAAGGTAGCAGTAGTAATAGCAATTTTCAGATTGAACCGGTTGAGCATTTTCGTAATGAAGGTAGCAGTAGTAATAGCTATCATCACCAAGAGGAACAAATGGTAGATTGTGATAGGGTTCATGATATGGTAGGTGATACCTTTGTAACTCATGATGATGATGAAGTTGAAGAACCTAACTTAGATGCAAAAAAGTTTTATGAAATGTTAGATGCTGCGAATGAGCCAATTTACAGTGGTTGTAGAGAAGGTCTGTCTAAATTGTCGTTGGCTGCTAGAATGATGAGTATTAAAACCGATCACAATCTACCTGAAAATTGTATGGATGCATGGGCAGACTTGTTTAAAGAGTATTTGCCAGAAGACAATGTGTCTGCTGAATCTTATTATTAGATTCAGAAATTGGTATATAGTCTTGGGTTGCCCTCGGAGATGATAGACGTTTGCATCGACAACTGCATGATTTAATGGGGAGATGATGAGAAGTTAGAAGAATGTCGATTTTGTAAGAAGCCACGATTCAAACCGCAAGGTTGAGGGCGAAATAGGGTACCGTACCAAATGATGTGGTACCTACCAATCAGAGACAGATTGAAAAGATTGTACCAATCTGAGGAGACAGCTGGAGGGATGAGATGGCACGCCGAGCATACTCAGACGGATGGAGAGATGACTCATCCATCAGATGCAAGAGCATGGAAACATTTTAACAATGTACATCCACATTTCGCTAGCAATAGCCGGAATGTGTATCTTGGATTATGTACTGATGGATTTAGTCCATTTGGAATGTCTGGGAGACAATATTCATTGTGGCCGGTCTTTCTTACACCGTATAACTTGCCACCGGAGATATGCATGCGACGAGAGTTTCTATTCATGACCATATTAATACCTGGTCCAAAACTTCCAAAAAGATCTCTCAACGTTTTTCTACAACCACTGATAAAAGAGTTGAAAGATTTGTGGTCAACAGGGGTGAGGACATATGATTGTTCAACGAAAACAAACTTTACGATGCGAGCGATGCTTTTGTGGACCATAAGTGACTTTCCTGCATATGGTATGTTGTCTGGGTGGACTACACATGGGAGATTAGCTTGTTCATATTGTAATGGAATGACAGATGCATTTCAGTTGAAGCATGGTAGGAAGACTAGTTGGTTCGATTGTCACCGTCGATTTCTTCCGGTTCACCACCCATACCGAAGAAACAAGAAATTGTTCAGGCACAAAAGGGTTGTCAGGGACACTCCTCCTCCATATTTAACTGGAGAACAAATCGAAGCGCAAATCGATTACTACGGTGCTCTAGAAACAGCTCCTCGTGGTGGGAATTGGCATGTTCCCAGTAATATGCCAGATTATTATGGTGTTCAGCACAATTGGCACAAAAAGAGTATATTTTGGGAATTGCCATATTGGAAAGATCTTCTTTTGCGCCACAACTTCGATGTGATGCATATAGAGAAGAACTTTTTTGAGAACATCATGAACACTATATTGAATGTTCCAGGGAAGACGAAAGACAACGTAAAATCAAGGTTGGACTTACCCGATATCTACTCAAGGAGTGAGCTACATATAAAAAGCAATGGGCAAGTTCCAGTTCCAATTTTCAGACTGTCATCAGGAAAAAAGTCTGCGTTGTTCAACTGGGTGGCTTCAGAAGTGAAGTTCCCCGATGGGTATGTTTCAAATCTCTCAAGATGTGTTGAGAAAGGGCAAAAGTTCTCCGGGATGAAGAGCCATGATTGTCATGTCTTTATGCAGCGACTACTTCCCTTTGCGTTTGCGGAGCTACTACCGGCAAAAGTACATGAATCACTTTCAGGTAATTAATTAATATAATACGATGACATGATTAATTTATTTCTATATATATATATATACACTAATATGGATAATTTTTGTTTTCGTATATATATAAGGAATTGGAGCATTTTTTAGGGATCTGAGCACCCGCACTCTTAAAGTGGAAGTTGTCCAACAACTTCATGAAAACATCCCCGTCTTAATCTGCAACTTGGAGAAAATATTCCCGCCAACTTTTTTCGACGTCATGGAACACCTAGTTGTCCACCTCCCATATGAAGCATTACTTCGTGGACCCGTGCATTATGGATGGATGTATCAGTATGAAAGGGCCATGAAAACTTTGAAAGGAAAAGCCAAAAACCTAGCAAGAGTTGAAGGTTCTATTGTGGCGGGAAGTTTGACGGAAGAAACATCACATTTCACTTCGTACTACTTTGCACCGAAAGTACGTACAAGGAAACGAGCTCCAAGAAGATATGATGATGGTGGTGTCGTGCCGACATATATGGAAGACGATGTTCCAGACATCTTTTGTCAAATTGGGCGATTGAGTGGGAAATTGAAAGAGGTTTGGTGGTCGAGTGATGAAGACGTCCATAGTGCACACCTTTATATTCTTCTTAATTGCGAGCATCCATTGATCGCTTATTTTGAAAGGTAAATATATAAACATACACACTTAATTATATATATATATATATATATATTAATACTAAATATAATACATAACATATATGATTTTACAGTCAATTTGAGACTCAAGTCGAGGAAGCAATACCTGGTATATCGACAACTGAGTTAGACAAAAGGAAAGATCAACACTTTATCAAGTGGTTGAGGAAACAGGTATTTATTTATTACTTAAATTGTATGCATACATTAGCAAAGTAAGTTTAATGTCTAATTATTTAATTTTTTTGTTGCAGGTTGATTATGACGATCCTGAGTATCCCGCATGGTTTCACGAATTACTTCAAGGTCCAGTTGCAAAGGTCACTACATCGTCGATGTATTTCACCCGAGGCTATACTTTTCATACCTATGACTATGGTAGACACCGGGCGACAAGTAATTATGGAATATGTGTGAAAGGCGAAACAGATTTCTACGGGATCTTGCATGAGATTTATGAAGTTCAATTCCCGGGTATGGGTTTGAAATGCGTTATCTTCAAGTGTGATTGGTACGACCCCGTCGTAAACAGAGGTGTTCGGATTAACAAGAACGGTGTAGTTGATGTCAACGGTGGACGAAGGTAAATTCTTTTTTTTTTAATATCCAGGTTTTCAGTATTAATTAAATTTTTCATAATGATCTTTATTTACGTAGGTACAACAAGTTCGAGCCTTTCATATTAGCTTCCCAAGCAGATCAAGTTTGCTTCATTCCATACCCTCGGATTACTACCTCGGGAATAAACTGGTTAGCTGTTATCAAAGTTACACCTCGAGGACGAATAATCGCTGGAGATGAACCACCATTACAAGAAGAAAACACCAATGAGATCGAGGTAGCTGAAGCAGAAATTGATGAGTTCTTACTCATTGATCCGCATAATCGTGAATACGAAGATGTTCCTGATCACTCAACGGACGAAGGTGTAGACGACGAGTTTTTAGAAAATGATGATGTTTCAACAGATGACGACAATGTATCCGAATGAATTATGTATGTTTATAAGTTTTTTTAATCACAAAAATGAATTTCGATTATATATGTTTTAAGTTTGTTAAATCACAAAATAAATTTGCATTTGGGGTTTAGGGTTTATGTGTAGAAGAGGTTAGGAGTTTGGTGGTAGAAGAGGTTATAAGTTAAGGAAGTTGTGGTTTGGGGTTTGGGGTTTCGAGTTTAGGGATTTATAAACCCTTTCCTCGTAAAACCCTAGTAAAAGAAAACACGGGCATATCTAATTCCTCGTAAGGTCCTAGTAACCTCTACTAGGGCTTTACGAGGAAAAAAACACGGGCATAGTAATTTCCTCGTAAAGGTTTTTCCTCGTAAAGCCCTAGTAACAGGCTTACGAGGACCTTACGAGGAAATAGAAACACGGGCATATCTATTTTCTCGTAAAGCCCTAGTAACTATACTAGGGCCTTACGAGGAAACCAAATTCCTTATATATACTCGAGCAATCCAGTTTCTCATTTTCTAGTAACCTTCTCTCTAAATCCTCTAAAGGTACTCTCTAATTCGTAGTTAGGTGATTAGATTAGGGAATTTAGATTAGGTGGTTAGTTTAGGGAATTTAGATTAGGTGGTTAGTTTAGGGAATTTAGATTATGTTCGTTTACTTTTATTTAGTGTTTTTTTAAATTATACGGTGAATTAATGTTTCGATTTTTTTTTAAATATAGATGCCTAGACAGAGCAAGCTTGCTAAGGCTGCCGGTAGGAGGACGTCGTCTCTCGAGGGGAGTCACTACGGAGACATGTTTGGGCGTCAGGATGCTCCGGGTTCATCTTCGTCAGCTCCCGGTTCATCTTCGATTCCCGAGACTCAGGGAGCTTCTACGTCGTCCCGGGAACCACATCCTCCTCATCCTCCTCCTCCACCGGTCGGGGTTCATCCCGATTTGGATGTGCCGCCGAACGCACCCTTTGCGGTGTACACGGTGGAGGATATTTTGGCCCTTCCAGGCAGAGAAGGACTCGCAGAGCTAGACCCTATCCGACGGGACGGCCGAAACGTATTCTGGTATGTTTTAATTTTAAAAAAGTTTTTTTAATTTATTTCTTAATTAACAATATATTTAGAAATTAATCTAATTAATGATTTATTTTGTGTCTTCCCAGGTTTGGTGTTGACAATTGTGTCGGATCTAGCGTCTCGGACTGCATTAAGGGATACTTTCCCGATCCAGCTCCAAACTGGAAGATGACGGCGAGCCACACAAAAAAGACGTGGTTCAAATCATTCGCTGTAAGTTTAATTAGTTAATTTATTTTTAATTATTTAAAATTATTAATATTATTGAACTAATCCGTTTTTTATTTTACCTTGTTACAGCAAAAGTCTCGTTGGTCTATTGGGATTCACCAGCGGGTGAAGAAGGAGTTTGAGGCCAAGGCAAGAGCACGATTGCTCGACATGGTCTACAACTGGAAGGGCGACTACCAGGTATAGATTTATAAATTATAATATATATATAGTTTTAAAAATATTATATACTTTAATTAATTCTATTTTTTTTAAACCAGGTGGATGGTTACGAGGCCGGGAAACCCGATTGCCTCACAACCACGGTGTGGGATGGCCTCATCAGCTATTGGGGGTTGCCGGACTCGGTCAGAACCTCCAACACAAACTCCGAGAACCGCATGACCAAAGACGAGCATGGCAACACCAAGGTTCTTCACACCACTGGTCGAAAACCTCACGCGGGAATTCGTCTAGACATGGTAAAATGATTTTTAATAACTATTTATATTTTATTTAAATATTCCAAATTAATATTTAATTTTGTAAATTAATTTCAGGCTAAGGAGACAGGAGTTCTTCCGTCTCTGAAAGACCTATACGAGAGGACCCACCGGAACAAGGCTGGGCGGTTTGTAGATCCTGCTTCCGAGCGGATCTACAACGAGGTTGTTGCCCGAGTTGACGAACGCCAGACCCAGTTGACTCAGCAGGCTGGGACTCCAGTCATATTATCCACTGTTGAAGTGGATAAGATTTACGAGGAGGTAAGTAATTTCGTTTTACTATTAATTTTAAATATTTTTTAAAATTTTTTCTTAATGTTATTAATATTTTTAATTACAGGTCGCCCCTAAGAAAAAGAGGCGTGTCATCGGGATTGGCTCGGTTAACGATGTCCCTGCAGCGACATCGTCTTATCATCAGGAGCAGCACGAAGTCAATGCTCAGCTGCGCTCGGAGTTGGCTTCGCTCACCCAGCATGTCACTTCTCTCACCAATGTCATCGACATTATGGCGGTTGGAAACCCGCATTTGGAGGACATGTTGCGTCAGAGACGGGAAGGCGGAGAGATTCCACCATCACAGTCACAGCCGGCCACCAACTACGGACAAGATTTCCCGAGCCAGGACGACTTCGTTCAGCAATTTCACGACAACCATCCGTAGTTTTTTTTATTTTAATTGTATATTATGAATTTTTAAACTTTCTGTATATTATTTAGTTATTTATAAAATATTTTGTTTTTTAGTTTTTATTTATAATTTGATTTTTTAATTTTTAAAAAATAAAATAATTATATTTATAATTAATTTTTTTAATAGGGAAAAAACCATTTCGAAGCAAAATCCTCGTAAGGACTCCAAGTAAAATCCTCGTAACGTTCCTAGTAAGTTCCTCGTAATGTTTTACTACGATCTTACTAGGAAAACGTTACTACGATGTTACGAGGAAATGCTGCGAGGAGCTTACGAGGAAACCTGACCCATGACTTTACGAGGAAATGTTTCCTCGTAAATTAGCTACGACTTTACGAGGAAAAAGGCTTTACGATGAACGTTTTACGAGAAAACGAGTTTCCTCGTAATTTCCTAGTAAATGGCCATTTACTAGGAACTTACGAGGAAAATCGTCCTAGTAATGGCCGAGTTTTCTTGTAGTGTAGGGTTTATTCTTACCGGTTATCATTCCGATCAAGTTTTTCCCTTTCTAACCGTTTTATAAACATTATTGCCTTTATAAAGTCTTCATTAAATCTATAAAACATCTTCTTAACTTCCCACAAATCATCTTTACAAATTCATAATCGTTAACCCGCACTTGGACTAAACAAAAAGTTATACTATCTTTCAGTGTGTGCAGATAAAAATCATTTTCTTTTCAAAAGAACAATAAATCTTTACATTCTACTTGTCTTCAGAGAAATAATCAAAATCATGTCTTGATTAAAAAACTTCTCTACAGATGTTGTTCTAACACAATATTTTGGCTGCTTCTTAGTCTCCTTGGAGCTTGGAATTAAACAAAAAACAACCAAAAGAAGATATATTTATTTATGAATTAAAACACTAATTATTATATTTATGTATATTAATAAATATACATTTTAAATATAATGTATTTATGTTTTAATAAAATAGATAGATAGACATGTCTCTTAAATTATATGCCAAATACATCAAAAATGGTGAATATAGTTTAAATATTAATGTACAAATATGTTGTGTAATTTATCATTTTGTTAAGCAGACAAGCTTCTTGTATACTTTTGTCTCTCAAACACTCAGACACAAATTCGAAATAATAATCTACTATTATCTAAATCCATTTTGTTGTCTTTCAATATTTCCTGCATTTATTTAGTTACTTGTCGTTGACTCTCGCAGACATCCCAAACCTCAAAGGAAGTTAGGATTTCCTGGCTTTCCTCGGATTACGGAAATCGACGATGCAAATTTCATTTCACACTATCTGCATGTTCTTAAATTCATTGTTCCTCAAATCACTCATCCTAATTGTACTCATAGTAAGGATTTCTTTCATAAATGATAAAATAAACTTCTGTATTTCTTGTTCTTATTTGTTCTAACCATTTGCGCACATCAGGTTCGTATACAATGGACCTTTGAAGAAATCTTTCCCAAGTTTTTTTTATTGCAGATACAGATCGTAAGTTTTGTTCTTATTTTGTTCTAACCATATGTATTATCTTGTTCTTATTTTTTCAAGCAAAGCAATCCTAAATCCTCTTCCATTAACTTTAGTTTTTCAGAATATGTTCATTTCTATGCTCTGAACCAGCGGCTATCTAACACCATGGAACTTTACATACTTGAACTAATGATTTTAAAATGTTAAGTTGATTTAGAAATAACTAAGATTTAAAGTGATTTTAAAGAGAACTATTTGTTTTTTTTTTAAATTATGAATACGATTTTTTATAATTTTAAATAAAATAAAATAAAATACATATAAATATTTTATAAATTCTTTTTTTTTTTTGAAAATTCAGATCTGCCAGTAGGTGAGCAAGGAGGTGTTGTTCCACTGGTTATTCCACCGGTGTTCAACCACCATGTGTTAAACCCCCCGGTGTTCAACCTCTCAAATCTGGATATTATTATCCATTAGTATTATCGTTTATATTTTTGTTGAAATCCAGATTCTAAACAAGGATGTTCTGCTGTTGTGATATAGCCTATTTATTACAGGTTTTAGGCCATGTTATAGGCTCTATTTAGGGTCTATTATGTGTATCTAAGTTATGTTTTAAGGTCTTTACAAGTCCAGGTACGTTTTGGAGATATATGGAGATACTTGGAACATTTGGCGCCTTTAGAAGAGAAGAATCCGTAGCTGATCATTGAGAGAGTCAAAGTACAAGACTGTCGTCGATCGACGATACTACCTTGGCGTCGACCGATGTTACATAACCAAGATCGATCGATGCTGTACACTTGCCATCGATCGATAATCAAATCGCAGACAGCCGTTTCAAGCCTAAGTTAGAAACAAGACACAAGATTACAAGATTACCCCAGGACGACTATTGACCTAGATTTTAGGGTTTTATATCTATACTTTATGTATTACACATAAAGGAGAGAGGTGTGCCAGTGGCAAATTTTGTGCACCATCATTCCATTATAGTTTTAGGATTTAGGGAGAAGATTCATAACTCCTTAGGGAGATTTGCATTTGAACCCCAATATTTTATCTATGCATAATATTCATATTATTATTCTTACTTTGATTATGTCTCATTAGTTATCAACTAGATTTTGGGTTGAATGATAGCAATCATGGATTAGCCCAAAATTAGGATTTCTAGGTTAAGTTAATATCCATAAATTGAGCTGTGCTTAATGCTTGCATTCTAGAGTAGCTAACTATGATCTTGAAAGTAGGACATGGACGACTACGAGAGTAAGTTTTGTGCCATAATAAACTTCATTGAACTAGGTTGTTAGGGGCATGCGAGAGCTGGTCTAATAAGTTTGTGAACATATCAAATCTCTTTCACACTTCCTACTTATTTCACCGTCGATCGACATCAGGCCATAGCCGTCGATCAATGGTATTTCCTTTGCTCGCATATAATAGTTGGAGTTAAAAGGGTCAGAATAGTTAATATTTGAGTTCTAGAATATTCACATATCCTTTCTTCTTATTCCCTATAATTCACTGAGCTTGAAAACCCTAGATCTAGCATATTTACATTTGCATCTAGTTAGTCTATTATCATATTTCTATATTTACACTATTAGCATATTTCCATATTTCCTTAAATTGATTACTTGTTACCAATATATATAATCACCTAGCTTAATATTTAGAAATAGGAAATCTATTGGTGCCACTGTTCTCTGTGGATTTGATCCCTAAGTACTACACATGATATCTCTTGGGAAGAGTATTGTTTTGTGTGTTAGAATTAAGGGTTAATTTGATAGTTAATTGTTTACAATATTTATAACCTGCTAGAACAATAAACACACTCATGTCAAATTTGGCACTGTTGTTGGGGAGCATTGATCGCCATTATATTTAATTTATAGGATTTAGTCTAGGTTTGTTTAAACTTTCAAGTTACTAAATTTTTCTTTCTCTTTGTTTTTAAGGTGCATGCAAAAGAGTACCAGGAGAAATAAAGGACTAGAATTACTATTCTCAGACCCAAAGAAACTCGAACGTACGATCCGCAAAGAAAGACGACAAGCATCGATCGACGACATCTACTCAGCGTCGACCGACACTTCTTTACGGACAGCATTGACCGACATCAGAACTCTAGCATCGACCGATATTGATCACTCAGCATCGATCGACAGCATCTCACCAGCATCGATCGACGATAGCAGACGAGTTAAGATAGTTGTGCCTATTGTAGTGGTTTAGAATGAGAATGGATACTTGCATGACCTCAATGGTCATCTGCGTAATGCAGCAGGTCAAATGATAGACGATCAGGGGGTTGTAACCCATGATACAAAAGCAGAAGCAGACGCTGCAATAGCTCAACCTGAAGCTAAAGCCCAAGCTGCTAGAGGCATGGATATTTCAAGGCCAATCAGAAGACCATGGATCGAATTTATGTTTGACAAAGTACTGGAGGGAAAGCAGAAGATGACCGTGGATTTCAATTGGAAGATAGATTTCATGTACCTGCACCTGAACACAAAGATCGAAGATCTCGACACACGTGTAGTGGAGCTGGAGAATCAGGTGACTCAGACAAGTGAAGCCGTTAAGAGATACGAGGCTATGGTTAGGGAGAAGAAATAGTCTGCACGGGAACATCACTTCAATGTTGTGACTGATGATGATTTTTGGGTAGAAGTTAAGAAAGAAAGGCCACAAGAGGAAAGGTTCCATCTAGGAAATTCAAATTCATTAAGCAGTTCGCACAGGAATCAATCGACACAAGTTACTGAGAATCGATCGACGGTCCCTGTGGAGTTGGCAGAATTGGAAAAATCTTCCAACAACGCTCGACGCCGAGATCGTAAAATCGATCGATGGTACCCAATAACAAAACAGGTTCATCAACCAAATGTCACGAATATGAAAACTCCAGAGCCGATAAGGCTACCGAGGGACATCCTAGGAAAAAGCCGAGGATCATTCTGAAGAAGAAAAGTGAGCCTGGGAAGTTTGTGATGCCATGTCTGATCAAAAGCCACGAGTTTCCCAATGCCCTATACGACACCAGATCGTTAGTGAGCATCATACCCAGACTTATGGCAGAGAAGTTGAACCTGAGAGTGTAGCCTTCCAGTGACTCTTTCATTTTTGTGGATTACTCTAGGATAGATTCAGCGGGTATTTGTGGAGATGTCCCACTGCAAATTTAGAACGTCTTAGACCCGATAGACTTCCATGTGATGGACATCCATATCAATTGGAACTCTTCTTTGTTACTTTGAAAAGTTTTCATGGCCACCGTAGGAGCTATCTGTGACATGAAGACAAACATGTTTTTCCTTTCCCTGATTGATCATAATTATTATTATGAAATTTATAAGAATAAACCATCCCTCACGAAATTATATAATGATGCAGACCTTGTGGCCACATGCTTTTGCGATTACGAGTTCAATGAGGAATTGGAATAAGGAGCATCGATCGATACCCAACCCATACCATCGACCGGCGGACTAACCGTTGAACAATCGATCGACACCCACCCTACAGAATCAATCGACAATCAAACTTCAGAACCAACCAACACTTACCTTGCAGATTTCGATTACAACCCAACCTACCACCGAGGGATTTCTATGGAAGAAGCTGATGTTTTTCATGTTTCCCATCAACTTGGGAAGTCGACATCGATCGATGGTAACCATACACCATCGATCGATACTGGGAATAAAGCAGAGATCAAACTAGATTCAACAGCAGAACGCGAAAGGGAATATGGTTATATACGACCAGATGAGTTTGATATTATGAGAGATCCAGATGGTCACGGAAGAGCTATGGATGGCAAAATTCTACTTGTCACGATGGAAGATGTGGCCGATATACTTGCAATGGCCAATGGAGCTGGAAAACCTTTTGACCACCAGTCTGATTATCGAGCATCGATCGACGGTAACCATACACCATTGTTCAACACCCATCAGGAATGCCAAGAATACGATGATGCTTATGAAGAATACAATACAAAATACAGAGAGGAAGAACTTACTGAGTCTCGCGGCCTAACACTGGAAGAAGCTGGCTGGGTAATGAACGCAAAAGTGGATAATCGAGCATTGATCGTCGGCATATCTATGCCATCGAACGACATCAAACGAAAACCAGAACAATTACTTGGAGCAGAAGATACATAAGATGGTTATCTCAGACTAGATGAGTTTGGAATTTTCAGAGATACAGAAGGACGTGCACGAGATCTTTATGGGAGAATTCTAAATCTACCTAAGAAGGATGTAGCAGACGCCCTTGTTATGGCCAATGGATCAGGAAATTTATTTGGACAACACCAACATCCATTGATCGACGCACAGGTACCTGCATCGATCGACAACAAGGAGCAGAAGCACGAGCCTATCCACAATCAAACATCGATCGACGACAACAAGCATGCATCGATCGATACCACCATTCCAGGAGTCCATGAGTTATGTACATCTAACCCCTTTAGTTCAGAAAATTCAGGATCGATCGGTTGGATAAACCCACTACTGATAGACGGTCGCGTAGAGCGTGGAGAGAGAGGTTATGGCGCCAATGGCAGAAGAATTTTCCAATGGGAGAAGAAAGATGAGTATGGCATCTACAGAGATGAGAATGGTAATTAACGAGCTATAGATGGAAGAGTTGTTAATGTGAAAGAAGACGACATCAGAGCGGTTAGAGAGAGAGCTACTATGTTTGAGCTGAGCTACATATGTTGACCAGAACATGCAGAAAAGATCGCTATGTCTAGGCAGTAACAAAAGACATACAGCAGAGCAGAGGTTGACGATATTGTGCATGAGATCTACAGAGTTCAAGAGATGTCATTGGATGATTTCTACAAGAGGCTTGATGATGTCTACTATCCTATAGACAAGGGCCTCACCGGTTTGACTACACGCATGGATGAGATGAAGCAAGATTTGGATACTATTCAAAGACAGCATGCGAGTGGACCAGATAAAGTGACATCGATCGACGATAGCATCATGCCATCGATCAATACTGATTTTGACAGACAGAAGTACGCAGCAGAAAAACAATTAGAAGACAGGTTCAATGAGATTGCTTTTTCTCGGAGCTTGATGAAAGAAGATATTTCTCAGCAATTGAAGGATATATCAGAGACTACAGCTTCCAGACTTAGGATGCTACAACGCCGTATTGAGAATCTACAAAGGATAATGCAATCTGTGGAGGTTACTAAAGAGATCATAAAGAATGAGAAAGCGAGAGGAGATGAAGCAATGATAAACTTCCTTGGTACATGGTTCCGAAGAGCAAAGAAGATGTAGAAACTTGTTTTCCAAGTGTTGATCCACATGCGTTTTAGTCAAAAAGTTCATTACTTCGAGCTTAAGACTATAACCAAGAGATGAGTGGGAGGCAACCCACTATTTAGTAAGTTTTTATTTAGTTTTTTTTTCTTATGCAACTGCTTATTTTCAAGTTGTACTTTTTTTTACAGACTATTGGAGTTTCCATCGATCGACCACACCCGCCTACCATCGATCGACACTCTCTTACAGAGAGAGAGGTATCAAGTTTTCTACTTATGCTATTTACTTATGATTTGAATTTTTCCTTACCAATCTAAGGCGGATTACACTGGGGACAGTGTAATTTAAGTATGGAGGAGGTTCGCTAATGCTATTTGATTTGTTATTGAATTTTATTTATTATATATATATAAGTTTTTTGAAAAACAATTATTGAGTCCAGAAAAGGACTATGATCAAGAATTACTAATCACTAACCACACTTTAGCACCATTCTTAGAAGGTTGTTTGCAGAGATTAATAGAAATACCAAAGTGGATCATCTGGCCACTATATCACACTTATCCTAACATTATCAGCTCGCTTTGGGATTTGGTTTACAATGGATCGGATTCCTTCTACAAGTATGGAAGATAAAAGTATGTGTGGTTCTGATTCCCCTCTCTCTCTCCCCTTCAGATTAAAAAAGGAGTCGAATATGATTTGGTGGCTACAACCATTAAAGCTTGATTCATATGATCCTAGAATGAGATAAAGGTCAAAAATAAGTGAACATGATCTGGTGGCAAAAACCATTAGGGCTTGATTCATGGAAGCCTATCCAAATATCTCCGTCAATTAAGAAAATAAAATGATACCTTCAAAATAAGGGAGACGTTGACTGAGAAGAAGTGAGAAAAGAGAGAGGAAAGGAATCAGAGAAGACTACATGTGTGTTCAGATACTTGCCGAGGTAAGATTCCATATATCCTTTGATCGAACTCCCAAGGTAAAGCCTGCACTTTTATTTTATGCAAATAAATGGAATTAGTAGAG
Organism: Moricandia moricandioides; assembly: GCA_905132885.1. Taxonomy (NCBI): domain Eukaryota; kingdom Viridiplantae; phylum Streptophyta; class Magnoliopsida; order Brassicales; family Brassicaceae; genus Moricandia; species Moricandia moricandioides. Next base: position 6,692 of record CAJHQQ010003275.1, on the reverse strand, counting down.
GGGTGAGTCAGACTAGTATTCGCTAAGTTGTTGATAGAATGTGGCTGCCATAAAGTAAGGTGACAGTTATACTTAGAAATTATGTGGGTCTTCGCTTTTCAAAACCTCTTTCGGAGGCTTGTTTGCTTGAGGACAAGCAAAAGATTAAGTCTGAGGGAACTGATATAGCCTATTTATTACCAATTTTAGGCCATTTTATAGGCTCTATTTAGGGTATATTATGTGTGTCTAGGTTATGTTTTAAGGTCTTTACAGGTCAAGGTACGTTTAGGAGATATATGGAGATACTTGGAGCTTTTGGAGCATTTAGAAGAAAAGAATCTGTAGCTGATCATTGAGAGAGTCGAAGTACAAGATTATCATCGATCGATGACACTACCTTGGCGTCGACCGATGTTACATGAACAAGATCGATCGATGCTGCACACTTGCCATCGATCAATAATCAAATCGCAGATAGCAGATTTCAAGCCCAAGTTAGAGACAAGACACAAGATTACAAGATTACCCCTGGACGAGTTTTGACATAGATTTTAGGGTTTTATATTTATACTTTATGTATTACAGAGAAAGGATAGAGGTGTGCCAGTGGAAAATTGTGTACACCAACAGTCCATTATAGTTGTAGGATTTGGGGAGAAGATTAATAACTCCTTAAGGAGTTTTGTATTGGAACTCCATTATTTTATCTATGCATTATATTCAGATTATTATTCTTACTTTGATTATATCTGAGTAGTTATCAACTAGATTTAGGGTTGAATGATAGCAATCATGGATTAGCCCAAAAGTAGGATTGCTAGGTTAAGTTAATATCCATCAATTGAGTTGTGCTTAATGCTTGCATTCTAGAGTAGTTAACTAGGATCTTGAAAGTAAGACATGGATGACTACGAGAGTAGGTTCTGTCCCATAATAGACTCCATTGAACTAGGTTGTTAGGCGCTTGCGAGAGCTGGTCTAATTAGCTTAGTGAACATATCAAATCTCGTTCACACTTCCTTCTGATTTCACTGTCGATCGACAACAGGCCTTAGTCGTCGATCGATGGTCTTTCTTTTTGCTCGCATATGAGAGTTGGAGAAAAAAAGGTAAGAATAATTAATATTTGAGTTCTAGAATATTCACATATTCGTGCTTCTTATTCCCTATAATTCACTGAGCTTGAAAACCCTAGATCTAGCACATTTACATTTGCATCTAGTTAGTCTATTATTATATTTCCATATTTACACTATTTCCATATTTCCATATTGCATCTACACCTTCCAATAAGGAATATTTTCTTAAACTGATTATTTGTTACTAATATATATAATCACCTAACTTAATCTTTACAAATAAGAAAGCTATTGTGTGTCATTGTTCTCTGTGGATTCGATCCCTAAGTACTACACCTGATCTCTCTTGACAAGAATATTGTTTTGTGTGTTAGAATTAAAGGTTAATTTGGTAGTTAATTGTATAGGATATTTATACCCTGATAGAACAATAAACACACCTTTGTCATGTTCCACCCCCGTTGTTCCACCCACCTTTGTTCCTGGTGTTGGTGAATTTCCAGCACGTAAATTTCAATTTTTCAAATGCATTATACATTAATATTATCATAAGTATTATCCTAGTGTTTATATTTTTCTTTTTTGAAATTCAGATCCCTAGGTAGGTGAGAAAGGAGGTATTGTTCCATTGGTTGTTCCGCTCTTTGTTCCACCTAGCGTTCAACCCCCCGTCGTTCCATCCAGAGTTCAACCTCCAAGTGTTCAAACTCTCAGTGTTTCAACACCCCACCCCCACCCCTCCTCCCGGTGTCTATTTCTTTTCTCAAATCTGTATAGAATTATCAAATCTTTACACCAGAGTGTCTATTTCTTTTCTCAAATCTGTATAGAATTATCCATTAGTATTTTGTTTATATTTTTATTGAAATTGAGATCCTCAACAAGTAGGTGCTTCTGTTCCACCTGTTGTTCCACCTGCCGTTATTTCAACCGCCTTTGTTGCTTTTGTTCGTTATGTTCCACCGAGCGAGTTTGGATTCATCAAATCCATTATCCATTAGTATTATCATCAGTATTATCCTAGTGTTTATAATTTTCTTTTTTTGAAATTCAGATCCGCATGTAAGTGAGCAAGCAGGTGCTGTTCCACTGGTTTGTCTAACGGTTGTTCCACCCGTTGTTCCACTTGGTGTTCAACCCCCGTGTTAAAACCCCCCGGTGTTAAAACCCCCTGGTGTTAAAACCCCCCGTTGTTCAACCCCCCGCTGTTTAAACCCTTGGTGTTCAACCCCTCAGTGTTCAATCCCCTAGTGTTCAACCTCTTTCTGTTCACCTCCCGGAGTTTAACCACCCGGTGATCAACCCCCCGATGCTCAACCACCCGGTGATCAAACAAGTGAGTTTATATTTCTCTAATCTTGATAGTAATGTTTATTAGTATTATTGTTTATGATTTTGTTGAAATCTATATCCTCAGCAAGGAGGTTCTGCTGTTCCACTGCCTTTTGTTCCTATTGTTGGTTATCTTTCTCCGTTTCTTTGTAAGTTTCTGATGTGGGTGTTTTTACTTCACCTTCAAATTAACCCTATTTCCCACTTTAATCTCTCAAATAAGAGATTCAGTGTAATATTTAGGTATCGAATCCACGGAGACTCTAGGATTGCATAATAGACTTATTGTTTTCGAATTAAAGCTAAATGAATTATAACAATAACAATAAAAGTGATTTCAAGATTGATTTAATTTGTGAGGATTGAATTAAGAGATTAGACTTAGGGGAATTTCTCAGATAGGTTAATATAATGCAGACTAATAGATTGTTAAGGTTTTATTAAGCATCGTTCTGAACTCAAACCTTAGGGTTTAGGAGATCGCTCTCGCGCTTCTCGACTTAGCGTCGATCGATGCTCATTCTAAACAGTACTGGTTTCGTGGTTTGATGGTTTCTCTAAACTTCTAATTCAATTCTAGTTTGTTACTAGTTATTTAGATTGTTTAAGATAGATTCCAGGTTATAATCAGGCTCTCACTTGCGCTATAGATCCCTAATTTCAACTTAGCATTAAGAGCAACTTAAACAAAGAACCACGAATATTACCCTAACAATTCTAATAAATCAACAATACATTACTACCATTGAATAACCTCAAATCTAATAGAGAACTACTCAGACATAGAAATAGAGAACAAGAATAAATTCTGAATAAATTCTGAATAAATTGCATAAAATAAACTGAGTAAAAAGATAAAGGAGTTCAAAATCTTCTCTGTAATGATGATTAAGTCTTTCTCTCCAATAGATGTAGCAATGTGTTCCAAGTCTCAACTCTAAAGCTCTGGTGTAACTTAGAAGACAACTCTCTCTTAGGTCTTCTAGGCTCTCTCTAAAACAAAGATAGAAAACCCTAATAAATAGTCTCAATTTCGGCAAGGGAGTTGTCTTGAAATTAATGAAACTTCTGGGTAAAATTTATAATTTCTCAAGCCTTCACCAATCTTTCAGTCGACTTGGCCATCGATCGACGTACAATGTGTGACCTCGATCGATGGTCTATTCATAAATCTGGATCCGACTCTGAGCTTCTACTGAGCAATCCTGAATGCTCCAAAATAGTCCAAAAGCTCCAATTGCTTCCAATAAATACCTAGACCTGTAAATACTCTAAAACAATACCAAATGCATATAAAAGAATCTAAAAGTACTTTATATATCATAGGTAAAATCCATAGTATATCAATTTCCATTTCTAAATTCAATTATCCATTAGTATTATCATCAATATTATCCTAGTGTTTATATATTTTTTTAAATCCATATCCGCAAGTAGGGGAGCAAGGATTTGTTGTTCCACCGGTTGTTCCAATCATTTTTTGCACTCATTTTTCCACCTGGTGGTGAACCCCCTATTGTTCCACTCGGTGTTCAATCCCCCGGTGTTCAACTTCCTGGTGTTCAACCCCCCGGTGTTCAATCTCCTGGTGTTCAAGGAGTCGTGGTTTTTGTTGAAACTTGTCAGCATCCGTTGGTCTCACTAGTACAACAAAGAGAAGATGAGTTGCCGCAGAAGGGTGACTGAAATGCGAGTTCTCGGAGTTGTCTCTTACTGGGGGATTTTCCGTGTTAGGATTGTGCCGTCGATCGACGACAGTTTTGTACTTCAACTATCTCAGAGATCAGCTACGGATTAATCTCCTCTAAATGTTTCAAAAGCTACAAGTATCTCCATATATCAACATACCTAGACCTGTAAAGACCTTAAAACATAGCCTAGACACACATAATAGACCCTAAATGGAGTCCATATCATGGCCTAAAACTGGTAATAAATAGGCTATATCATGTCGCTTCTCTTCTTCAACTAAACTCTCTGCTTTATCTTCTCCCTTAGATGATTAAACATTCTTTCAATGTCTCATCAGTTTCCTTGGTTTCTATAAGAACATCCACAACCTGTGAGTGTAATAAGCTTCCTCGAATGGGATTTCTAAAGTGATTTTAAAGACTCTCTTGGAAAAGCTGCCCATCTCTTTCTCACTAGCTTCCCTTTTAAGATGTTTAAGGATCTTTTCTTTCTTCTAGAATGTATATTTGTAGTTTTCTCAATTACCGTAGGGACTGGTTTAGATGTCAATCAGTGTTTAGTTAGGGTGGGATTCGAGTGCCTATGAGTATATATAAGGCTCAGGTATATGCTTAGCAACCGACATACTTCTGTTTTGATCGGCCGTCGATCGATGGAAGGGTCCTGCTGTCAATTGATGTCCATCTCTTCTTACAAGGATTCATTTGATACCGTCGATCGATGGTTAGCTTTGTCTGTCGATCGATGGTTGTTTTAACATTGCAGGAGATTCTCACGGATTTCTTCCTCATGGTGCCTAATTTCTTCCACAACTTGCCAAAGATCATCATCAGTGATGGCACTAACGTAATGCTTCTTTCCAGGCTCAATATTTTCCTTGATAAAAGGTTCTTGTCTCCTCACAGCATCACTGATATGAAACAGTTAATTCTCTAGCTTCTTCACATGGGTCTTGAGGGCTTCAAATTTAGTATTCGGGTTAGTATAGACAGTATTAATCTTTCCATTGAAATCCATTGCATGTTCTTCTGTCCTTCCAGAGCCTTGTCAATCATGGCTTCAATTTTGTTTCCCTGGGTATCTGATGGGGTGCTCTAAAAGTAAGAGGCTCCATAGGTTTTGTTGTTGCTGTAGGTTCTCTGCTGCGATCCTTGGTTGTAATTTCTCCTCTTACCATTGACATAATAGTTTCTGTAGCTCTGGTTCCCATATCTCTGGAATCCATTTCCACCAAAAAACTTCACATCTTCTTCTTCAACTTTCTCACTGTTAGATCCTATAGCTTCTACAACCTTTTGCGAAGCTAACTTGCTTCCTCAGAAACCTCTGAACACTATCCAACTTGGCTTTTAATTCTTCCACTTGATCCTTGGCCAGTGTAGGGGCTGATTTTCTCCTCTCATGATTATTGTTTTAATGTTGTTGCTAGCTGCCAAATTCTCAATCAATCTAGTAGCTTCTTCTTGACTCCCAGTGCAGAAATTTCCCTCACTGGTTGTGTCTAAAGCCATCTGGTATGACAGCTCAATACCTCTAAAAAAGTGCTGAGAAGTTGCATTTCATTGAATCCATGGTGTGGGCAATCTCTTTGGTAGGATTTGAATCTGATCCAAGAGGTTTTGAAAGACACAGTAGGCTCATGTGTGAATGTAGCAATTCTGCTCCGGAAATCTTAAGCTATGGCATTATCAAAGAAGTTACGCAGGAAGGTGTTTTTGATGTCAGCCCAACTTGTAAGAGATCCTGGTTGTAGGTGCTTAAGACAATATCAAGCATCTCCAACAAGCGAATACTTGAAGAGCTTGCATAGAATATAGTCCTCATGGACTCGATTAGCTTTGATGGTAGACACAAGATCATCAAATCACTTCAAATGATCCATAGGGTGCTCATGAGAATGTCCATGAATTGCTGTCTGCGCCACAAATGTGAAATAGTCTGGATTCAGCTCAAATCGTTCCTCTGGAAAGATGGAGGACAAATAGCAGATATGTTGGCACATAATTGATCTTGATGGTTGTAATCAGCCAACATTCTGGGTTGAGAAGCTTGGGCTTCAGCTACAACAGCTTCTTCTGGTTCAGGGATTACACTACCCTGATCATCAGTTTCCTGACATGTTGCATTACGCAGATGACCTATAAGGTCATACATGTCTCTCTATCATTCCTATTGAAGATCAATATAGAAAATGGAGTTATCATGGAAAGGCTTGCACCTGAACCAGAGCTTGTTCAAGACTTGGATGAGCCAGAAGAGTCAGATGGATCGATTGGGACTGATATGGACAGGTTGGACGCTTGTAGTGATCGGGATGATCATGAAATGGAACTGCAAATGTGGAAAGAAGATCTCGACGTTTATTTGGAGAATAAAGGAAAATTTAGTCATCCAATAAGGTCCCAAGAGCTAAATGGAAACAAAAATCTTAAGAGTTTTGAACAAGAAGAAAATGGAGATGGTCAAGAAGTCTTCATTGCGGACCAAAAATGAAAAGATGGACGGGAGGAAAAATAGAAAGGACCACCGAATTTCCTTTTCTTTTGTTTCAACCACAAGATCGAAGTTCAAAATCCTAAATCATACTGATATACTATGTGATGAACC